>OMLF01013126.1:9852-31391 GCA_900302615.1 Holocentrus rufus | reverse complement strand
TACAAAAAAAAAAAAACTCCACCAAAAAAAGAGCAATGGAGAGTTACATCAGACACTGTGTGGTAAATTTAAAAAGAGTGAATCCAATGTTTCCAATTCCCCTTTTTTGCTCCCACTTCTCTTGTGTGGTTTTCCCCCTATCTCCTCTGACTGTCAGTACCTGCAGGTGAAACATGAGGACAGCTGCTCATCTTTAGCAGTTTGAGCGTGTCGCTGTTATTGGCCACCAGAACTTTGAGGGAGGGGTCGTCCACGGGCGTGTCGTCAATCTTCAGGGAGGACAGGGACTTGGAGTTAACGAAAACCACCGTCAGCGCTGAGATGAAGTGAGACTGTTGAAGAGGAGCAAAAGAAACTTTTATGTGCCTCACGATTTAAGCATCGCGTTTTATTCAATATGCACACTGATGAAGTAAACCTGAACGGAAACTCAGCTGCAGACGTTTTAATTGATATGGCACCTTAAAAATCAAAACAGTCTCTTGACTTACAACCTCATTATACACTAATGAGGATGTTAATCTAACTGATGCATTAATGAACTAATATTTGGGTGTCAATATTGTTGACATAGAAACATGGTGTTACAATTGTGGTACAAATATGAACTATATATCTTAAAGCATGAAGGACTTAAAGAATTTAAAGAACAATTTTGATCAGTTTTTCTCATTAATATAAAAATGTACACAGCAAGGTGCTCAAACGTAATCAGATCATCTATAAGGGGAGCCTGTAGTTTAAATACGGAGTTTAAATACGAAGCCGAGCCGAGACGTAAAAAAAAAAAAAACACACTGACAGGTAACAGAGTAAAATGGTTTTAAGAGACATGGTCCGTGTTTTTATGCGGCTTGAATTTTGAATGCTTCTTACTTTGGGCAGCTCCATGAAGCTGGGCCTGGCGGTGGAGATGAGCCCCAGCGTCTTCAGAGAACAGTTCACCAGCTGGGAGAGGATGTCACATGCTGCCTCGGCCGACTCTGTGCTGCTGTCCACCTAAACAGTGCAAAAACACACGCACACACACACACAGCACACAAGATGAATAATCCACTGTGACACATCTGAACAGGGCAGAGGAATTCAATCACTTCAACCACAAACACCCTTGAGCTACTTCTCTTTGTTCACCATTTTATCAGTCCAATCCCAGACTCCTCCTCTCCCTCTTGTTGTTCATTCCATCCCCACCTCCCCGCTCACCTTAAAGCTGACATACTGCAGGTGGTTGGAGTGCCTTTTGATGATCTGTTTGATGAGGTCTGGGTGTGTCGCCTTCAGGTAGGAGCTGGCTGGCTGGTTCAACTCAAACTCAAAGCACCGCCACAGCTCTGGCATGTGAAAAGCATGGTTCCAGCCACGGCACACCTGTGGTGTAATCATATCAGTCAATATGATCTAAATCTGGTCCAACTGATTGTTTTTCATCTGACATAACCTGTGTTCTGCAAAGATAAACATGAGAATTAATATATGATTATGAACAGACTGAAGAAAATAACACAAGCGGTATTTGAGTATCTCATCGCTCTGACATGTCTCTCTATTTTTACTTTGGTGTGACAACTTTAGCTTGAAAAGGGAACAGCAAACATGCAGGGGTGTGGAGCAAAACTAAGCTGGTAGAGGGAAACTGGATATGTAGATATGCTGTGTTTTCTGCTTTTGGCTG
Source organism: Holocentrus rufus (assembly GCA_900302615.1). Lineage (NCBI taxonomy): Eukaryota > Metazoa > Chordata > Actinopteri > Holocentriformes > Holocentridae > Holocentrus > Holocentrus rufus. The sequence goes on along the minus strand of OMLF01013126.1, from coordinate 29,716 downwards.
AAAGTTAGAGAAGCAGGCTTGTGCTCATTTGAATCCTCAGACCAGCTGAGAAAATATGACTGCGGCAAGAGGACAGAAACCACGATCCTCCCCTCAGGCAAGTGGCCTTGAGCCAGGCACCACTGTGCAGCCAATACTACAAAAGTGGTTGCAATGAGAGATCCCCAGGTAAGACTGCATGTGTTTATGTGGAATATATTGTTATTAATATTAATTATTATTACCATCTGTTCTAAAGTTCTCTTAAGTTTCTATATTTGTTATGAGAACAGCCTAAATGTCACTGGATCACTTCATCACTTCCCTTTAGTCAAGTAGTCCAGCCACTTATACTAATGGTTGTCCAATTAGCAGAAAAAACATCTGGGCAAATGACTGAAACCAGATGTGTAAATAATGCATGTGCGTGAGCCACTTTCCACACTAAAATCAGAATTTATAAATGAGCTCACTGTGAGAAGGTGGATACTTCTTTTCATGCTTTATAACATGTACACAAGTCTATAAGTCAGCTGAGCCGGGTGTGATATGGCAAAGAAAAAAACAGGGATCATGTCAAAGAGAGAATTGACGAAGCATTTCATTCGGTGGTTTAATCTTTTAAGTGCATCATGTTAAACTAGTAGTCTGGGTCTCAGCAGTTTACTGATGGTAATATTTATAGATGTGCATGTGACTAACATATTTTTTTTTTCTACAAACCCAATTTTTACTCTAGCGAGAGCAAACAGCTTTACATATTATCATATTTATACATTTATGGCTAATTGTGGGAGTGGGTATTAAGCTTGCAAATGTGCGCAGTTTATAAATAACTGAGATTTATGAAACCGCACATTGCATTAACAACCTAAGGAGTGTTTTATAAACCTGTCATAAAGGATGCACAACGATGCAGATGATGAGCCAAAGTGCTGCTCAGTCTCCCAGGATTTCCCTCAGACCGCAGACCAGCAGCGTTGTAGAAAAAGTGAATTACTTGTAGCTAAAGATTTCCATTATACGCAACAGCAATCCACCATTGCCTCGACTGACAGGTGTGCCGATATGGTGCTAACACACCACACAATAAGCTGACAGCTACTCAAAGTCAGGTATCTAGCAAGCTGTTAAGCTTCAAATCAAGACCGTGTTATTGTGAACACGCTGCCTGCTGCTGTAAAGGACACTGACAGAGGCACAGATTTACAGCAAGCTATGAATCTCCGGTTATCTAACAGGACGTACTTGATACTGTTCATTGTCTACCACAGGATTAAATAGGGGTATCTGGAGCTAACGTCAGGTTTATTTAGATAGCACATTTACATGATCATAGCCATTTGTCCACTCCAGGGCTGAAAGAGGCCGCCTCAGCTCACTCATTATGTGTCTATATTTCCTTGATGTCATTTACACAGGTTCTTTTCATTTCAGGATAGGTTGGATCATTTTTTAATATGTCCAACAGTTTCAATTGATACTGCACCATTGTGGAAAGTGAAGAGGATGCTCAGTTGAAGCATTGATTGCACTAATCTAATCCTGTTCTGTCAGACTGCGTTTCTGTGCCTGGCTTTTAGTCCAATGTCTAGTCAAGTCTGTAGTCTAATTAGTTAAACTGGTTGGTCTGATATCTGTATGTGATCTATATTACATTGCAGTTCTCAATTTTACCCTCTGGCAAATATATATTTTTATATTTGTACTGCTAGCAAGTTTTAGGGTAAAAATAAATGCACATGGCAAGAGCACATGCTTACCATAAGTAGTAAACATAAAAACCACAGAATGATGCTAAAAATTATAATTGTATTCTGTTTAGTGATTTTCCTCATTTTTGAGTGTGAGGCTGAGATTTGTGGTTTTGACACTGGATGTTTTCTATAATGCTTTTCTATATTTTTTTTTATCTAATTAAAAAATTGGAATGCAATGTAATAAAATGGATATAAAAAGCTTTTATTATGAAAATCATTTTTCCAATTTGGTAAAGCAGATTCATCTAAAGGACACCTAGGGCAGGGTGATCATTTCATTTCAAATAATAACTTTTATAATTCCCCTATTTGAAATGGCCCAAGCTGCTAGCTGTATCACAGGGATGTTACTTCTAATGGCGAGGATAAGAAGTGACGTCTACTCTGTTCCTACATGCTCCCCTCTGACAACGGAGGAAGTGGTAAAAGTCGTGGACTAGGCACAATGAGTAATGCTTGCTGTAAATTATTTTCCATTGAGCCCTGCAATGCGGTAAATGATGGCACGTTATGATGATGATGATGGCACTTTATTACCTGAGAAGCATAAGCCCTATCCAGCAGAGGCAAGTACTGGAAAATGTGAAGCAGGATCTCCTGTGGTAGACACTCCCAGCGCAATCCTTCCTCCTCGAACTCTTCCTCCGTCCTCTGTTTGCAGGAGCGTTTCAGACCCTTCTGAGGCTCACCACTGGTGCCCCCTCCATCCTCCTCCTCCTTCCCTTGAAGACCTCTTTTCATCCTGTGTAAATCAAAATAAAAGATAGTTACACAGAACCCAGATGTTTAGGTCGGAATCTTGTATGGGAAAGCAAGTATTTGGGCCTTTAAAGACACTTTTGTCAAGGAGAAAAATACCCCCCTCATGACCCAACTCTAACATACTTGCGGTCTATATGTGTTGTGATCAGGGATTTAGGATACACTTTTACTATTATAGATTTTATTTTGTTAATAGTGTTATATGTTGTGATAAAGCTGACACCTCATTTAAAGCCTGGATCTGCTTATAACCTTAATGAAAAGATCCATGCCTGGTGGGTAACTAACTTTTACACCCTAGAGGGATTTAAAAGGACTGATATAGCTACCACCAGGCCGATCGTTAACCTGCCAAACTGGAAATAGGGGCTATCTTGTCAAAGTGTAGTAAACAAGGCAGCTGTATGTTTTGGGCTGCTGAGCAGGTGCATGGCTCACCTCACCTGACTGAGGGAAACGCCTCCCACTCACAGCACCAACACCGTCATATGTTGTATCACTTTCATGTCTACATCTTAAACTACAAAAGCTGCCAATGATTTTTATGTTGACGAGGTTTTTAATGGTTACACTGACATTGACCATACTTTCCGTTATTAGGGCAAGGTTAACGAACAGAGCCAACCCACACAAGCTCAGCACAGTAAATAAAAGCTAGCTTAATTACACTAAGTTACCAGGAAAGCGAAACTTAGCTAACGCTAGCTAGCAAACAACTTGCGGCTAATGCAGACTCATATATCAGCAAAAATACAGCTTACAGTGGCCTCTCAGCACTTATCGACCCTCTCTGCTTACCTGGCCTTTAGCTTCAATCGCTGGTTGCGAAAAAGGCGATCAATCTCACGTCAACCGGGACCAACACAAGAAAATTGCGTCCGAGCTGGCCAACCGATCAAGCACATTGGAACATAAGACAACGCGATGTGTCGGGAGGTTGACAAATCCTAATCAGAGGCTTACAGCTGGAGATATTCAAAAGTATTTCGTTTGCAAACGCTTGACCTACTTTCTTACCACAACTCTCTAAGTAGTTTCTCTGTCAGCTAAAGATGGCGGATGTTGTTGTGTCGAGGGAAGGGGCTGACAGGCGTGCACGTACAGTAACGTGTCGGCAGGGGGAGACATTCAAGTAGACTGCACTGTAATGAGAGGTTAAATCTCTGCAGGGAGGATGAATGTAGTGATTTATCTGTCTATCAAAGGAGGGCATTCATATTCTGAGATATACAAGCTCACACACACGTGCATGTATTCGCATTATCCGTTTTTATGAGGCATGAGAAACTTTTTTGCTCCCTAAATATGGCTATATAAAGAGAAAATTCTTTTTAAACTTAAGTAAATATGACTACACTGAGTGTGTATGTGTTTGTGCATTCTATAACTGACTGTGCATTTTCACAAATAAAAAAAAGGTAATGAAACAGGTATACCCTAACTTGGCAATAAGCAATGCACGTTTTCAGCATCATTATTTTTAAGGTACAACAGTGTCATTTTTAGAAATTGTTTTTATAGGCATGCTTTTGCATTTGATTTTTACTTGCAGGGACAGGTCAGGGTTCGGTATCAGCCTCTTAATGTGGTCACTGAGGACCAGTGGTGTGCACAGACTTTAAAAGAGGCAGGAACAAAAATTCTCTTAAGGGCAACCTCTAGAGTGATGGCTCAGGTGGCTAAGATCCCTACAATGTACTGGAATGTTTTGGGTTTGAAATCGGCCCTTGGTGCCTCATTACATCCCCTCTCTCACCTCTTTACTGTCTGATGCTCAACTCTCTTTTCCCCCCCTGAGGATTTCTGGGTGATATTGCAGCACAAGTGAAGAGGCATTTTGAAATTTTAGTTTGGCATGCCATTTAAAAAATTTGCCTCAGTGGACATGCAGTATAAAGGCCCTTATGTAATATAAAATGGTGACTCCATGGATTGTTAGCATACAGTTCATGTTTATTAAAATGGGACGGCTTTACAGTTTGTACACTCCATCCACATTGGCATTGATTTACAAAGCAACAAACAGGTACAAATACAGTATATACATACCAGTTTACATATATTTATAAAATACAGTGAGTTTTTTTCCACACAAAGGTCCTTTTTTTAAATTCATGGTTGTAGTTGTTAGGGGAGGCTTTTCAGCAAGCTACATTTACAATGTTCAGACAGAAATGTGTTGTGCATAAGCTCTGCATTTCTGTCATGATGGATGAAAAGGGAGTCAGACCTATCTACAACAATTTGAATTCCATCTTAGAAAAATAATCCAAGTTTTTCGCAAAGTTCCCTACAGAAAGGGGTAGCATTTAAAGAAGGCTAGCATCACCAGCACAGGCACCACAGAAACAAGTAAGACCTGCAACAGCAATGTGTTAGAAAAAGCAAGGGTTGGACAACTGCAGTGTTGTTGGAAGATGAACAACTGAGCGGACAAGCTTCTTTCTCGCTGTTTTTGTTATTTCTGTTGAGTTATTTGGAGTCAGTAATCTATTTCACACACTGACTTTATCCAGCTTTAAAGCTGTGTTGTGCATCCACTACACACCTTTTACCGTGCATGTATGCTTGATTTGAATCCTCACTGACTTTCAACATTGGGCTGAATCTGCACGGACTCAGATTTGGGTTTACTGGCAGAAATCAGCTTGTACAATCTGTAGTGTGTGTGAGGGTTAAGGACTCCTTTTCATGTCTAATGATCTGAGCAGCTTGGGCAGTCAAGATTATTTTTTCCCATGTTTGATTTTCACAGCGGGCTCCTTTAATGAGAAACAGCCTGTGACACAATTCTCAGACTAGAGGCTGGAAACTGCCACAGAGTGTTGAATGTGCAAAACAAAAACACAAATCGATGAAATACACACACCCATTCAATTTAATGGAGGAAAGGCGATTATATCAAAAAGCATTGATGTATAACCATGCTTTCATTCTTATTCCATGGAAATGAGAAGAATTCTTTACATAATTTATAGTTCTCCTATCCTGGACAGCTCAGTTACAACTGTTTAGTAAAGTATTACCTCAAGCAGATATCTGAGAAGACCATGGCCAGTTTTGCCAATTACTCTGCTCATCAAACTGTGGCTGAAAGACTTGGCCTAAAATAAGTTCTGTGACTGATGGGAGATTTATGGGCTTCATACTGTACTTTTTGGGTTGTCTGACACAGACTGAAGATTTTGCAAGCGCTAAGTTCATCGTGATCGAATATAGTCAACTTCTATTTCATAAGAAATATTATTTTTATGATTGAAAGGTCAATGCCACAGCATCAGCGCTGCGTGTGCTCTAGTCTTAAAATCTGGAAGACAGCTTGGCATTTTTCTTGGACCGTCAAAGACCAGCATGATGCTTTTTCCACCATTTTCAATCAATTGGAAAATAACTCTTTAACTTCTCACCCAGTGCCATAAAACCTGTCATGTAGTGTGTGATGACCAATTTCTTTTACAGTTACTCATTACTTTGTAATTCCATCCCAGTACCATGAAATTTGGTGCAGATTTATCACAGGTCATCTAACTTTCAGACTGACTAATATGGAGCTGAGCAGAAATAGTGAAATTTTATCTCTGAATTAGTATTCAGAGTATTAAGTATTAAATTTTATTAGTCAGTACTGGAGCGAAGTTTGTTGTGATTAGTGGACAAAATAGCCAAGGCTACCAGCAAGACCTTTTTTACACTATCCATGTTGAACAGGTATCCACAGTGGGACTCCACTAAGAGTTTCAATTTGACAAAAAACTAATCAAATATACACAAGCATTAATAATTAATGTATAATGATACCCGGTCACAATAAATCTGCAACACCAGATACAAAGAATATTTTTTCTAATCTTGTGGAAAAGATGTTCGTTCTACTTTAACAGCTGGCATCACCTTTCCTTTGAGCCTTGCTCCAGGGCAGCTAAACCAATTTCAACTATTTTTTATGACTGGATAGCAAAGTGATGAGTGGCAGGAAAGGTGGGAAGAAAAAGAAAAGATGAAATGTGACACCGTTTAGGAGCAGACTTCAAAATCAATAACTTATGTAACACAGTGATTTTGCTCCATCCAGATTCACAAAATGGATCTAAGAAGCTCGGCAGAGCAGCCTCTTTTATTGATCCGCATTGATTCATGACAAGTAAGAGCTGTCATTTACATTTGCTACTCAAAACCAGACAAGTTTATATAGCTTAATCTCACAGGTCTGATGATACGTTCAATATCTGCTGCCATATAAACGTTGCTATAACATTTCCTAATATGTTTCACACTACGATTAAAGTTTCATTACTCTGATGCGGTTTGAGTATTTATCCAAATCCCCAATTAGAGTTGATCATTCTTAGTGGAACAATATACAAGGTAATATAAAGTTTTTGCACCACTGTTGCTGCTCACACTTCACATTGAGACACACATACTGTAGCTTCTGTCCTCATTAGCAGGAAAGTCAAAGCAAAATGGACGTGGTTCTGTTTGCAATCAGTAAATCAGCCACTGATAAGAGTGAAAATAATATCCACTGCTCTGAGGGCGATGTGAAAACAAAAGAGCAGACTTGGGTTGGAAGAGTGAAACCAGATCTCCGAGTCAAAGAGACGCACAGCAGACTCCATTCCCATCAATGCTAATGCGTCTTTCCAGTATTTCACATTAATACATAACAGTGTCTGTGCAATGTAGAGCAAAATGAATGCAATACCGATATGAATTCATTAGACCAGAGCCATAGCATGATAAGAGTGGGAATAATAGCCATGCTTCAGAACTATTTGCAACTGATTCGTGTATTTGTGTATGATCTGTAGTCCAAACAGTTTTTCTCAATGCGGATTCAGGTCTGGAACTGTACCAGCACAGACAAGGACAAGTATATTACTGAACCCACAGATAAGCACAGAAGCCTGTCTTGCATTGACTTTTCTCTTTGCTGTTCAGTTGATGGATTAAAGGGGGTAGCAAATTACTTGTTTTTGTTACTTTTCTCATAATTCACAGTTTGTAAGTGTGACAGAGGAGCGGCACTGGAATAAATAGCTGAAATCATCTCTCTCTCGCACACACTGTCTCTCTCTCTCTTTTTCTCACAAACACACACAAACACATACCCAGCTTTCTTTTTGTTTCTCATTAGCCTCCATAGCTGATTCTACTTGGGGCAAATGGTTTTTTTTTTCTCTGTGCTTTTGGTTACCCCCCACGATGCTCAGCCGTCCTCACACTCAACTTGTCCTGCTTCTGTTTCGTGTCTCCAGTCACGGCGGCCCCGCAGCAAAGCCTGGACAGTGAATTCTCATGTGTGGTTGCTGCTATTGGTTAACTGTCTCTTCGTGGGAGAGTCTCTGATTCTCTGGGCGACACAGTGTGTGTGGACTGGGACTCCGCCTGGCATACATACCACATCAGGCTCGCTGAAGGTGTTGTGGCACAGGTGGCATCCCTTCTTCTCGGACACAAAGATTGGGTTTTTCCGCTCTTTCAACTGGAGGCGAAAAGACGACAGAGAGGAGTTATACTGAGTCGGTCGTGGTTAGGCGGTAATGGACAATGACATACAAGAGATAAGAAGGAGAGGCTTAGAATCTGCAAGAAATTCAATGAAAAAAACATAATCCGCTAAAGTATTAGCTTAATTGCATGAGAATAATGAAACCAATCCTTTATTTATGCTTGCACGCTGTTTTCACTTTGTGCTCACCCTGTCATGAAGTAACTGAAGGTTTTCGGAGCGGGCCAGCCCTAGGGAGACCTGGGAGGTGCGACAGGCGTGCATGCTGGCCCTGATGGCGCGTCCCAGGAAGGGTCTCAACAGCTGCAGTGACCAGCCCTCGGGGAGCATGCTCAGTACGCGGACGGCGTCGAACACCTCGCCATGCCGATTCAGCAGGTCCACCGCTGCCATCTGCAGCTCTGTCTGGGCTGTTTCTGGGAGGCTCCTGTCCAGATAGACCCCCAGGAGAAGGTGAAACAACCTCTGGCCGTAGGCAGAGTCCCGAGAAGAGGAGGCCCATAAACAGTAGGCCTCAGCGGAGGGGAAGTCTCTCAGCTCGTGCACCAATATGTGCAGTGCCTTGTCGTGCTCCTCCAGTTTCCCATGTAGTGTTGCACGCTCTAGCAGCAGCTGTTGAGAGTTTTCAATCTTGCCTAAAGAGAGCAGAGGGATAACGAAACATTAAGGGTGGAAATCGGCACATGGATTTTGGAACAGTGTTCAAATCTTGGGAAATGGTCCTAGATCAAAAGATCAAATGCTGGATTTAGGTTGCTTCAATTTATGCGCAGAATTCTATACAAGGATCCCATGGCTCACACATATTGAGCTGAAACTGACTGTGCATGGTTATGAAAGTATTATAGCATAAATTAAACCATTTAGTAATCTAAATCATTTTCATTATTTAAAAGGTCAGTCAGCTAACATTAAGTGCAGCAAAACAGCACTGATTGCAGTTTGCACACAACCACATTATAAGGTGAATGCAGTGTATCTACAGCAGGGTTATGCACCATTAACATTTTGTTTTTTTTATCAACTTCCGAGAGTAAGGCATTTGAAACCTTAAGTGTAAAATGCCTTAAGACAAGAGTCTCACCCAAGATAAACTGTACACGGTACAGGTTGGACTCCCTGAGCAGAGCTTGGAGCCTCTCTCGACCTCTGGTCACTTGCGCTTCATTTGCTGGAGATTGAGACAGCAGTGACAAGACTCGCTCCAGGTACAGCACAGCCAGGTGTGTGTGGAACTTCTCCTTCTGCACCCACAAAGACGGGAAAAAAAAATCATTAATAGAATTCCGTCAACTTTCAGTGAGGAAGGTCACTGGCTGCAAAAAGTGATTTACCACAGCAGCTTAGCTCTTTTGATCTGAAAGGTAAGTCTACAGGCATATCCTGAACACCGAACACAAGACAGTTCCCTTAGGCCATGTCCACTCAAGGCCGGGTAAATCTGAATTTACCTGGCTCAGTGTAGACATGACCTTAGAATGATAATGCAGGGAAATACTTTGGGAACTGATACTGTAGGGGAATTCCTCTCCATCCAAGTCAAGTGTGTAGTGTCAGCTATAGAACAGCATCTCTGAATTAAGCGCTCTGCTCAGGACACTCCAGCAGAGGTGCTGCTTCCTGACATCAGGACCAGGTTTCTCTCTTACCACAGGACCACCCTGCCGCTTTATCAATGTCATCTGAACCTGCTATCTGTTCCCTGTACCTGTATCCGTCTTTCCAGCACCAGGTGTTCCAGGTAGAGCAGCAGGGCCTGACTGTGCTTTCCAAGGTAACTGATGACATCATCAGCGTTCAGTGCACCTGACACATCTTTACCGGTAGGCCTCTTGGTGAAGATTTGGACACCTATCTATGAACACAAAAAGAAGGACCGGATTAGAACAGAACTAGACAAGAACATATAGCCATACCATGCATATCCAATTGATTTTCAAATAATCTAACATGGAGTACAGAATGCATGGGGGAAAATAAATAAATGAAAATTTGTGCAAGCTACAATGTTAATGATTCAGTGTTGACATAAAGTACTACTGTTTCATTGCTATTTCAATGTTTGCAGACATTGTGAAAGCCATTACTGGGAACTTACAGCGGGATCTTTTTTCAAGGCCCAGTCTGCGTACTTCCACACCAGGTCAACATTCGAGCAGAAGCTAAGGAAGTCCACGATGTACTCGTATAGATCAGATCTTGTGGAGTCCTGCAGATCTCCATCTACTACACGAATCCATAACTAAGACAAGAAAAAAAGTGAAATACGAGCAATTCAAAAATGTCACTTTGGTACTGAAGCTTCTGTGGAAACCAATAAAACCACAAATTTTACATCTACATACCTGCAGGGCTGCTGAATCCTGACCATTATAATGGTAGAGGAGTCCAAGTGCAAAATATCTAAAATGTGGGAGGATAGAAAGAAAAGACAGAATAAAACAATGCCTCTCCCTTGAGTTTTGTTTTCGTTGAAGAAGAAAATAACTGACATAATGTAACTGGCATAAAGTACTGATCCCATTCCAGTGGGTATTTAACAGTGTTGGCAAAGAAAAGCATTTACCACCAAAAAAGTGTCGCTTCAGTCAGTCCCTGTGGCTTTAATAAGTGATGCAAATTCAACTAATCTGTTTTTTTTCTTAGCATGAAATGGCCAAATCAACAAAACGTTCATAACTTTGGCTAGTAACACATTTTACAAAAAATAGTCCAATAAAACCACACATTAAATTATGTCTACCTAGTACAAGTAGTAGTACGGTACAACAAATGACTCGACAGAGGAGCTTTTGAAGGAGAGTGTGACAACAGGATGATTCAGAGGACAATGAGGTGAATTTTATTCAGCCGTACAGCTGGAAGAAGCTGAGTGCACTTGTTTATTCAATTTAACCGATTATTAACCTGAGCAAATAAAACTATTACAGACTTAACACATGTAAAACCTGCTCCTTACAAGGTTTGACTCGACACATAACTCACCATAGTAATGTAACTGCCATTTATTCAAGCATGGTTTGTGAAACAGTTACCTGATTAGTTCACCAGATTTACTGCGATAAGTCTGTTTTACGGCTTAATCTCACTTCATGAAATCCTCCAAGGAAAAAGTTCTAATCTCAGAACCAGAGCTCCAAGGTGCAATACGTACTTGTGGTATTTCTCCAACCAGGGGACACTGTCTGCAAGCAGGCAGGCATTGTCAGAGGCTAGCAGGTCGAGTAGGCTCTCATGATCCTGTTCAGCGTACAGCTTCAGCAGTGCAGTGTCCACGTCCTCTCTGCAGCCATTGACCACTTCTGTGCTCCGGACCTTTGAGTGCAGACAGAGTAATAAAGCTGTGTATATAATGTAGGTGGTGAAACTCGAGATTTACACCGCAAAAAAAATCGATGTAAATAAAATTATTTTCTACTCTATCTACCTCTCCCAAATATGTAATTAGGAACTTTTTGCATCGCAGCACTTTTTCTTGGTCACCCTGTGCCAGGTGGTTGAGATCTGCAAACTCGTGGAGAGGAGGGTGGCAGCGTGTGAACGAAGAGGAAGCTGGCAGCAGCAGCGGGTAGAGAGAGATCAGCTCCCGCACGTCCAACTGACCCTTCCTGCAAATATTATTGTGGGGGTCACAAAAAGAGTCACATGTAAGACAGGAAGACTGGCATCAGATAATTTGAAGTGCATAAACTAAACTGTTACATGCATACTATTGCTTGTACAGTAATCCACTCGTTTAACTTAAATCAAAACACAAACCCACTATAACCCTGAGAAATAACACTAATTTCTTGCAAAAAAAATGTAATAAAATCTTTTGTTTCCACAATACACTTGTAGTATTGTGGTGGCATCTTGCCAGCCGACTTCCAATTGAGCTGGGCAAGGCCAGGTCAGCAGGAAAAAAAATAGGACAATGATACTATGAAACTATTTATGAATGAGGTAATTAAAAGAATACTAAATAACCCTGGGCCTGAGTAGTATTCATGCTTAATTACGGAATAGAATAGAATAGAATAGAATAGAATAGAATAGAGACAGGAACAAAGTCTGCAAAATCGCCATAGACAACACTCAGAACTTACCTAAAGTGTTCTTTTGCCTCTAGAAACTGAAGCTGGCCAAACTGTATGAAGCCAGCCTGCTGTAGGATTCTTCTGTGCAAAATCTGTACCCGGAAAAAAGTACAAATACACACATCAAATCACTCCAATTCAAATATTAAAATATTCATAATCATAATCATCATCACATGGATAATGTTATTAAGCTGGGACATATGCTGTATTTGGTAGCACGTGATGGATCGTAGTCTTGGCAAGATTCTGAGAGCAGGCATGATTCTGTGAGCCATGACATTGAACAAGTTAAAAAAAGAAGCACATACTCATGCAGACCCACATACCTGGAACTTGTCTTTGGGAATATTCCTCTGGGCGCCCTCTGTGAGAGTGAGCGCCTCCTCCACTCTGTGACTAGCCAGTAAATCCTGGATCTGTCTCTCCAGAGGCAGGGGAACCAGAACGTACACTGCCTTGGTGGAGGCCAGAACCACCTTCCCTAAAACATACACTCACAGGTCAGGAGTCCACCAGTCTGTAGTATCCACAAATATTTGTAATGATATCACGCTTGACTCACTCCTAAATGACTTTTCAGAATCTGCGTCATTTTAATCCACCATTTGCACAAACAAGCTTTAAGTTTTACACTGCAGTTCCACATTTTAAAGTCCCTCCATGTAGAATATTTGCTTTAGCTTATAATACTCGAATGGACTGCTGTCCAACCCAATGATTTTTACCCCATTATCATAAATTCTATTGGATAAATATATAAAGACAAAATCAATCTGTTTTCCTCTGTAACTTCCCTTACGATACAGTAATATATGACCATGGTGCCAAAATATTTTCAGCTTTGGAGCTAGATTCAAATTTCAGTCTGACTTACGAATCTTATCATTCTGAACGTCTGAAACCACCTGAGGCATGACCGTCTTCTGCTGATGTACACTGAGGGACAGTTAGAATGTGACACTGCTCTCCGGTGAAAACTTCATGAATCCAATTTAAGTTTCCTTTTGTTTTTGTTTTTTTGTCATTTGTTTTTGTTTTTTTGTTTTTTGAAATTTTACATTGGAATTTATTTTGAGGGATTTTCCAGATCTCTGTGGCCGTTCAAAAACCCTCGCGTGTAGCTTCAAAAGTGCATGAAATTGTCAATGGCGTATTTATTATTTCCTTAACTTCTAATTACTTTTTGGAGTTGCACAATCTGATAGGACAGCACTGACAGAAAGCAAAGATTGGATGTCTGTGAAGATACCTTCAAAGTCTTGTAGAATGTGTCCATCCCTGAATGAGAGGGTCTGTTTCAGCTGCTGATCCAGCATGCTGTGGACGGTGATAAATCCCTCATCCAGAGCCACCACGTAAGGGAAGCACACAGCTGCACCAATCACGCTCTCTGACCAGTTCACAGGGGCCCGCTGGGATACGCCTTCCGCATTGGCAAACATTCCTGAAGGGGTTTATGGAGGAGGTCCAGGAGGTGAGGAAAGGAGAGAGAGTTTGGGAGATGAGAGGGATGGGGTACATCAACAAAACATTACCAAAAGCCAAAAAACAGTCACAATTGCACACAGTGAAGACATCCAATTAACAAAAAAACAGCAGATGCAGACACGTTGTCTAACTCAATAACACTTAAGTTTGGGCAATTCGGTAATTTCTGGAAAGAAGTAGTTTCCCTCATATACTCGCAGTTCAATGTTTCACTGTTTCACATAGACTGGTTTTAATAGCAGGGCTATGTTGCTACATGAGTCATGTGTGTAAACTAACCTGCCAACCAAGTTTAAGTGCCAAGTACTGAAACACAGAGTGCATCCCAAAGCTCCAAACATCAACCATCAACCAATCCCATGTGCTGCCATGTTGCTTGATGTCCCAACAGCACAGGACAGGACACAAGGACCGTGTTTCGTTAGTGGTTTAAAATGCCCTCGACTTCCCCTCGCCCCTTGCCCTAGGGGGAATCCCTCACCGGCATCGTAAGTGCCGTTCCATTTCTCTGAAAAACTGAAGGGAACTTGGTGAGATCGAGCCTTGCAGGTGTGAGGGAGCCAGTCAACAACAATGGTCACTCTAGAGGTGCACATTAACCACAGTGCATTGCAGTTCTCCATTATTTCTGCTGCAACGTCAACATGTAGGAGGGACAAATGATATAACTGTAAGTAAATTAACCAATATCCACATATTTACAGTAATCTCATTTGTCATATCAGTCTACTTATTGTTCTATACCTCAAAACACCCTTGTGGGACATGAATAGACAATAATAGTCTAATTGTCACCTGACCTAATGATCAGTCATCTGTAGTCAAAATGGCGAGACCTTGAGTTGCCGGGTATTTCTACTTGTAAACAGCAAAATGGGCTGCCTGCATACGAGGGCAAGTGTATTCCATTTAGATCCCTGCCCTTCTCCCACGCACTTTCCCTCTGATATCCAAATGGCCTCTGTGTGACGCATTACAAGGGCCAAGGAGAAGTCAATAAGGGGAAATGAAACAACTAATAAAACTCAGCGAAAAGATCTGGCCTTCTATAAAAGCTCATTTGTTTATCGTTGCAAGGAAGACTTTTCAATTTTGGGGCAAATGACCTCACTTTGATCACGCCCAGCATATGGCATCATTGTCAAAACTTGGGGGGAAAACGGCTGGGAAATTATTAGCTCATAAATGTGAGTTTAACAGTGAGCATAATTTAACTGCAGTTAGTTTCAGTCTCTGTCTTATTATCCTAGTTTTTACCATCGTGATGACTGTATTCAAAGGTTTGTCACTTATTACAGTTTTACTGCAATTACACTTTAACATAACAGTCAATGATGTTTTTTACTTATAACACTGCTGGTTAACATCAGCAGCTTTGGGTTATTGTAGAAGTAGTGGCTGTGAGGCTTATTGTGGCCTTGGGCTACATCAGTTATGATAGGGCCGCTTCATCAATAGCAGACATCCATTTTTGATGATAGAAAAGCAAATAAACTTCCAGATGGCCAACACACTCCCTCGCTCATCTCCAGTCTTCTCCTCGTCTCCATCAAGTTATTTCTTCATAGGGGAGAAGGAGGGGAGGAAAGGAGGATGGGTGAAAAAGCTCTTAGACGCACCCATGTTCATTTCTGACTGTTTACAAAACATTCAAACGTTTATGTAATGCAGAGATTCCCTTTGTTCCTGATGATGTCCACAAACCTGCACCCACTCTGTTCTAAAATGTTCTAGAGTTGAATGCAGCCATCCACCAACGCAGTACCACTATATGGTATGAATGTTTTTTGTCACTGAGGGAACATGAGCCAAGAATAAGAGAGGGCTTTTAATATATCACTTCTCGTATTTGTATAAGTATATCCCACCAAAAAATGAGAGTGAGCACAAACATTCACCTCTGTTGCTTTTGGAACAACACAGAGGCAATAACTGCTCAATCAATCCACTAATTACGTTGTAAAGTACATTACAGGGTTTCAGTCCCGCTCCAGTCAGGTTAAATTGAGGGTGTATGTATGATCTAATCGAAGCAAAGGACTGACAAT
Source organism: Holocentrus rufus (assembly GCA_900302615.1). Taxonomy (NCBI): domain Eukaryota; kingdom Metazoa; phylum Chordata; class Actinopteri; order Holocentriformes; family Holocentridae; genus Holocentrus; species Holocentrus rufus. The sequence goes on along the minus strand of OMLF01013126.1, from coordinate 14,085 downwards.
GCTCATGTTTTTGTAGTAACTTACCAAGACCACCAGGAGCAGCCAAAAGGAACTCCTCCCTGCCAATCCTCTTGACAATGGGCCTCCTCTCCTCGCTGTTATAGGGGAAGAGGTCTTGGGAGGCTCCTGTGTTGTAGTTCAGGATCATGTACTGCGTGGTAAGGGCCAGACACAAGAAGTAACCGTCGAGACTGATAGCACAGGGCTGCTCGGGCGTGGTCACCTCCTTAACCAATTGTACCCTGTCCTCATACACCATATAAATCTGCACTGTCCGCCGCTTGGATGAGATTACACACATTTCTACACAGAATGGATCACCGTTCACTGGGTTCTCATTCATGCAGAATGCTGTCACACCTTTGATCTTGGCTCCACCCCCTGCAGCAGAGGGCACAGTCTCTAGTGTGACCATGTCGACAAGGAACACTATTCCATCGCACAGCACTATCAGACGCTCCAAAGCGGAAGCAGCCCGCAGCTCAGCAACCGGTTTCTTGAGGCCCATGTATTTATGCAGCAGCTTCTGAGATGAGTACGTCAATCTCCCTTTGGCGGTAGTGACCTCATCAAGCAGGAAGTGGTGGATGAAGCAGTCATTGGTGCCCACATACAGGTGCTTTCCACAGCATTCAAGACACTCTATGTTGATGCGAGCCTTGTCGCCCATAAGGAGATCTCGCTCCACTGCGGGGACTAGCTCAAAAGCCTTCACACTCATCTCCTCCAAGGCATTTACACTGAAAAAACAGTAAAACGTGCAGGCATCAATAAAAGGCTATAAAGAATAAAGACAACAAACAATAAACCAATAAACCATGTACAACGTCCTCAGGATACACCTCTCTCCTAAACAGTGCACACACTGAGTCTGCTTTTTTGACAGTCTAGAACTAGAAGATCACTATCTTATGTTCTATATCACTGTTAATACTAACCTGACATTTTCTACGACTGGACTTGCTAAATATGCATCTCAAATGCGATTTGCCTTGTTACCTTCATAGTGTAACTGGCCTGTTTGGCAATGCTAGCAGCTCTTCTCCCCCAGACAGTTCAGCTAGCAACAGCTCATATTCAAATGTTAGCGTTAGCAGTCCACAACATATAAGCTAACGTTAAAGATGGTACCCAACCTATGTAAAGTTATTTGCTAAAGCCGGTTGTATTCCCCAGGAATTAGTAAACGGATTAACGGAGTAATATCAGAAGAAGTTTGAAGCAATCTAAGTTTGAATTGATCACTGGGCTATCCAAAAGTGCTAGCTAGCTACCTCACAGACTAGCTAGAGAGCTAACGTTAGCGCACAGACTGCTCTTTCGTTAGACTGCCCTATGTTAGCATGCTAGTTAGATCTTGGCTGTGTTAATTTGCTTCAAGAAGCTGTGTCATTACGTTACCACAGTGTCAGGCAGTCTCAGTCTGTCTGTAGAGAAATCACTTAATTTTCAACCTGGCCTCCCCTCCCCTGAGAAGATGCTCTGTGCACCAACTCCTCCCTAGTTCTTCCTGAAGCTGTTGCCGTTAGCGCATCAGCAAGCATACCTAGGCTGTGGACAGGACTGCAGGCCAGATCACCAGGAATGGGCGTGTCTTGCTACTTCAAAACCATTGCAGTGGCCAGAAGAAATATGGAGGGACAAACATGATTTTTGCGAATTCATCATGCTCGGTCCCGATACAACACTGGGAAGTGGAGCACATGGCTCGGATCTAGCAAATGTTCAGGTCTTGCTTGCCTAGCTAGTGTCAAACGCCGCCCATCTGCATGGAACTCCTGCTGGTTGTTGCAGGTGATAAAGGGGCATGTTCAAGAGTGTCCAGCAGCGAGGAAAGTTAATTTATAAGAACGTTAAATGATCGGCCTATGCATTTAAATCGATTTCTTAAAGTGTGTTAATTATGTAGCTACGCAGTAATAGTTTCAAGGCTCTCTATATTTCCAAAATAGATTAAGCCCAGCCGCGTATCGATATGGTCATGTTCTTCTAACATGTAACAGTTCCAATGATGACTGAACACAACTCAAACGCTGTTCACCCAAGATGCACCTGTCCAACTGAACTGTCTAGAGAAAAGCCATTTTGTTATGCTAACTTGCTATGTGGCTAAAGCCACTGGTAGTGTTGGTCTGTGATATTACAACTAACGCTATGTAGCTATTATTTAATTTTTATTTTTTGTTTGCTGTTGGAGAAATTTATTATTGAGCTTTCTAATATTTTATGAGTTGTCTGGAGTGGAGGGGAATTATGAAGCTCTGACTTTCAAGTGTTCTAGAGAAGAGGGTAACTGGTAGCTAAAGTCAGCAACTGTTATAAGTAACACATCGTTAGCTAGCTATTTGTTTACTTAGCCAGCTATGTAATTTGGCCAATCACTTAGCGTCTGTTTGTAAATTTATTTTTAATTATCAAATTTGTATATTTCATTCAACCAAAGACAGCGGGTTCAGCAAAGTGACGTTGTTGCTCTCAGTAACAGGCGACTGAACAATCTAGCACTTCAGCCAGATAACCCAAAGCAACCGCAGCATTGGATAGAGCTAACATTAAGTTACAAAGCTAATCTCATAATGGCAGAAGAAATGCGACAGGACAAGAGAGCCAACTTCTCTGCTTTAACGGAGCACAACACAAATGGAGTGGCAAGGACTTCTGCTGTGGCCTCCAGCAAAACCGGCGCTTCAAAGAAATTAGTAATCAAAAATTTCAAAGGTAACGTTCATCATCTAACGTTAATTGTCAAACGGCAACTAATTTAACACACGTCAGGACTTCAATAGCTATGTTATTATTTAACGAAGTTAACGTCGTCTGTGGGTTGTTTACATACATATAAATATATAAATATATATATATATATATATATACCAGCCTAATGGAATCTAGCTCTGATTTGGTGTGTTGCTAAGATTGTTTCTGCAACACATCATATATAATATGGATTGCCTAGCCATTTCTTTACGCGATTTTCCATATTTTTCCATGATTTAATCAATTTTATTGCTTGGTGCATTCGTTTGATGGGCTGTGTGAAGAAAGATATGACTGGCATTTGGAGGTTATCTCTTCTCTCAGTACTTTACTAAGCCTCTGACAAATCTCTGTTTGTGCCCATCTTCTGAAATGGCACAAAGAGAGTTTGGCGCATCTGAAGTCCTAATGTATGACAGCATATACCTCTTCTGGTGTAAATTATTGGGAGCTAAATAAAACAAATTAAGTTAGTTTTAGTAGTAAAGTAAAACCAATTTTATCCGAAAAGGTGGCACTGGAAAAGTTGCACTGGACCCTAATCCTGAAGAACTGATCATCTCCAGCTTTCTCTTGTTTGGATCAAATGTTTTGTTAAATGTATTCAATCCAAATGCTATTTTTGTCTCATTATACAGACCTAAGTTAATTTTTTTCAGCTTGTTCTGCAGTTCTTAACATGTAGGACCTATAAATAATTTTGTTTATTTGTTTGTTTGTTTGCCTTGTGTAACAGACAGGCCAAAACTAGCTGAGAACTACACTGAGGACACATGGCTGAAGCTGCGCGATGCAGTGGGTGCCATCCAGAACAGTACCTCCATCAAGTACAATCTGGAAGAGCTATATCAGGTTTGCTCTTGTTTTATTTTAATATATGTATTTGTAGGCCTTTGTTATATGTAGCACTCCATTTCTATTTGTTTCTTTGTGTTGTTTGTACATGTTTTGTTAGTTACTACTGTGGGATTAAAGTTTTGAAATCGTAGGAATTGATCTGAAATCATTACTTTGAATAAGTTTGATACATTCACCAAGTAAATTCACTTTTTAAATGTTTATCCTTGAGCAGACCTTGCAAAGTTTGTTTTGCTTTCTCATGTGATTTACTTTTAGTCATAGAGTACTGATAAATGGCAGTGTTGGCTTGGACATTCTAATTTCAGGAGCAGGTTTAGATTAGTGTATTTACATCCAAAATCATCTTACAAGTATGTGCAGTCTGTTCTTTGTACTCTGCTTGGAAATTTGTGTTGTTATCCTATGTTGTTGTCTCTCCTCCATGCCTCTGGTCTTCTCTCTTTTTGAAACACTTCAAGGCGGTGGAGAATCTGTGTTCGTATAAAGTCTCCCCCACGCTGTACAAGCAGCTGCGGCAGGTCTGTGAAGACCATGTGCAGGCCCAGATCCACCAGTTCAGAGAATATCCATTTTTGTGTGTGACAGTGTCAGGCAAGTTATGTATCAAATGTGATG
>OMLF01013125.1:37689-57212 GCA_900302615.1 Holocentrus rufus | reverse complement strand
TACTGTGCACCCAAAGCATCCAAAGAGCACCTGTGTGTGACCAAAAAAAAAAAAAAAAGACCCAGCAATACCCCTATACTTTGCCTCCTTGTCAGCGACGGTGGTTTTGCTATAACTAAGGGAAAAAAAGTAACTACCCAATTCTCATAAAGTCTATTAATCAGAATCATTTTCCATCCTTCAACTTGTTTGAGTTACACAGTGGATGTTTCATGGTTTGCAAATGCCTGTGTCAAAGGGGCTCATTTCAGTTCCTTGGCAAAGGTGTTGGTCGGCCATTTAAATGTTTACCCACTAATAAGACTAAGTGAAAATCTATGTTACTGTCCTGTGAATGGATCTAAGTATATTGATTTTGAGTTACCATAATGACAGTGGTCATTATCTCTCATTTTAACACTGTTCTTTTAAAATGAGGGCTGGGTATCCAAACCAGCAGGGCTAGAAGTCCCATAAGAAACCAGGCTGCTCAAGTGAATGCTTGCAGAAAAGATGAAGGCTCCTTTCCCTTTTGCTGGCAGCCAGTTAGCATGTATCATGATGTGAACAATGCTGGTGAAGGGAAGAGCAGAGGCGGACTGGCCATCTGGAGTATCGGAAGTTTTTCTGGTGGGCCGTGCGACGACCGACCTTATCTTGCACTCTTATCTGTCATACGCCGACAGTGACAGACTGATTGTGTTTCGTATTAATCACGACAGTCTGCCTGACAAATCAGCATGGAGAGGGAGAAGACGAAGATGGACTGAAAAACTCAGGAAGCCCGATGAGGCTGACGCAGCCAAAGTCTACAAATTGTCTCATTTATTTGGTAGCACTAGAGTGAACATCAGTGCTGCAAGCAGAATTATTGTGCCGCCTTCAAGTGCTGCCAGAAATTTTGTAATTCTGGAGTGAGCTCTTTCCCTGTTGGTTTAACTTTTAATTGCGTTTTCTCTTGCTGCTGCGCCACAAAGTATCTGTGCCGCTTGATTTACCAACTAAAACAACAGCCACCACAAAACTACTTTTGTTGCAGATGCTGTTTTGTTTTTATTTCCAAACAAAAGGACTTCAATATGTGACAAGTCCTACTTATGACTTCTGAGCTCAGAAATGGGACCTCATGAGGGGCACTTAAAGGCAACATTAAACCCTCTGTTTTATCACAGGCTCTTAAGATGATGAGATGCAGAGTAATCCACCCAGTTTATTATGAAATGCCAAAAAAAAGAGATAAATAGAAGATTATTTTCAACTAAATAGACTACATCTCTTGTATTATTTTTTCTACATGTGTCTATATATTGAAGTGCAGGTTGTCTAGGTCGGCTATCTGCAAGCCAGTTTTGATGGGCCACTCTTTTATCCATTCTTAGTCAAAAGCATACATACTTCCCCACCATTTGACCCTGCTTTGTTCCTGGCCAGCGCCATGTTGCTATCAAAACCATCAATTACATTAAAAACATTGGATAATAATAATGCTTTTTGCATAAACTTTTGTGTTAACAGAAAACACAAAATGCAAGTCCAGGACAAGAGGGACATGGAAAAAAGGTTACAAGAAAGCATGTGGTGCATGTAACAAACATATAATTTCTCAAACCCAAGGTATCATTTTGCAGGCTTGTACACTAAATTGACACCTTGTTCTACTGTGATGACACATTTATCAAATCTATTCATTTGCCTATATCTTTGTAGAGTTCTGACCACTTTTTTTGGGGAAAGAGTGGGTTGGGCTAAACCACATGATCTTGAATTATTTTGGTGCCACTGACTATGTTTACATGCACCAAAATACTAGAAGCTAAGTAAGGGATTTTATTAATAATCATGCCTTTCATCCCTAACAACCTTCGTTGAAAGCTACCGCTACCCACACAATGTGGCAACTGCTTTGCTGGAAAAAAAAAAGAAAAATCTATTTTTATAATATTCAAAATATCAAGACAGCCCTTTGCAGCCGTCACGTTGAACTCAGTGCCAGGCTAAGCCATCGTCTTTGTAACGGATAGATGAATATAGCATGCAGTCCAGTTTTTTTCCATCATGACACTAATCTGCAACAGTTGAAATTTAATGCCTCTAAAGACTTTTTATATTATCTGCAGTAACAAATACCAATAGCTTTGTCTCCCACATACTGCACAGTGCATATGGTACCTACTGAACAATTTTCAGAATAGAGAGAGAGAGGGGACTGCATTATCACTCGTTCTAGTGTGGTAGTTGCCATGGAGACGAGTGTAGGTGGTGTATTCTGTGCTGTACTCCTTTCCTTGTCCTCTCCCCTCTTCTCTTGCCCACCCTCTCTGTTCTGCTAGCTGCAACATGCTTGTAACTTTCATCCCTCCACGTTTACTTGAAGCTGTCTGCTCAGTTTTCTTTCTCTCCTCCTGCACTTGCATCACTGCATGACACTCATGCATTTGAAACAAAACTCAAATCAGATATGTAAGTAGCCTACAATTTATCCAAAAATGCAACAAACTGCCAAAAAGTTAAATTTGAGCCACAGTTTGATTTTTGTCGAGAGCATTTTCTGATGCCTCTGGGAGTATGTAGATGGATTCCCACAATTTGCATGAATATCACATTTTCTTTGCTATGCATTTTTGAATTTATTGAGTATATTGCATTTTCTTGGTGTTTCATGACAGGCAGCTGGTGTGTTTAGATCTCTTAAGTCCTCCTGGGCTTGTTTTTATTCTGCATAAATGTGAATCTTGTTGACCATAAAAGGAATTCTGCTTTCAAGATTTCTTGTATATGCTTTGTCAATCTCTTCTTTTAGCCATCCATCTATTCTTTTATCAGTTTCCATGGAGATGGGCGTGTGCGTGTGTGTGCGTGCGTGTGTGTGTTTATGTGAGTGAGCGAAGGGGTAGGGAGTTAGAGCATGTGGGTGTTTCATTTCCGGGGTTATAGTTTTGTTTCCTGTGTGGGGGCTTATATCTGCTGGGGATTTTATTCTATTTAATTTTTTTTTTTTTTTAATGTGAAAATTGCATGTGTTGTCCAGTGTCCAAACCGGCTTTTATATGCGATGTTTTTACGGATCAGATGGCATACAGATTTTCTCTGTGTAATTTTATCTAACAACTACTGTTTCCTGCTTATCATCTCCATCTCTTTATGCTTATATTGTGCAGCGTAGCTGGATTGCACCTATAGCCTATAATGAAAGCTGGAGCCAGTCCAAATTAGACCAGGAAACAGCAATTTAAAAAAAACAGATCTGTGTGCTTCTGAACCAGACATTTAATGCATCCCGGTGTGCCAGGAAAACCGAAGTGTAAAAAATAGTGATGTCAAGGAGTCTGTCTCTGAATGTTATTGTGGAAAAAAGAAATGTCAATCCATTTTCTGTTTTTTGTGTGGAGGGGTTATTATTTTGTCACTGCACTTTTTAAAAATTGGATCTTTAAGTATTCAGTCGGGATTTTTTCCAGTGAGGGGAAGGTTATCATTAGTCATATCCCACTCTTCTGCTATACCATTTTGTTTCACTAGTTAGCACCAGCATCATGTTTCTCATACAGACACATAAAATTTCCTAATTGGGTTACACCTTATTTATCAGGGATTTACATAATGCACTCTATATATGCTTATGAAATGGTCTATGACACATTCAAGAATAAACAATTATCAGTACACATTTATGTAACATGATTACATAGCAGGTATCAAAATAAAAATCCTCTGGACCAAAACCAGTACAATTGCTGTCGCCCCCACATTCATGCACTCCTATGCACAGCTATGTTTAAATGACTGTCATGATTTGATACCCTATAGATAAGCAGCTCACAGGCTAATAAAATCCTAATGACTCACCTAAGGTATTGCTTCCTCCTGAATATGAGATAGTTTTTTTTAAAGACATGAAAGAACAACCGTTGAACACCATGTAATGTTCCAGTGGCTAATTTGAGTTAACTTAAATGTGCAAATAAGACAAATTTCACTCAGTAGATTTGTGCCAAGGCATCTTTCATGTAAATGACCAGTTTACACAAAATGCCCATCTGTCTCCATTTGTTTAAATATATATGTTTCTTGTTTGCAGTGCTTTTCATGTTATATATTGTTTGCTTATGGATGGTAAAGAGGGAAAATGCCTTTCATTGTTCTGGCATATTTTAACATTCAATTCAGTGTGGAAAGAGAACTTTACTGAAGTATGCAGCATCCCTGTTTACACATGAATATGATTGTCAATTGCGCTGGAGTATCCTCCTCCGAAGTCCACTCTGCATGCAAAATGCATAAAAGTAACTTGACATGAACTTTATCATTCTCTCCAACCTCATTTCCATCATAATTGTGCGGCGCAGTGGGCGGCCGGCCGTCATCATTTTGTTTTATTTTAGGGTGTAACAAACTCCAGAGATCTGGTACAGAGAAGGCTGGACTCGCTGGGCTTGGAGGCGGTGGTTTCTGTTTCTGTCTATCTTACGCACTATCTCCGCCCTCAAGGGAGAGACTTCTCCGATTACCGAGCGGCACCTTGCTCGCAACGCCGTTATTAACCAATTAAGACCTTCAAAATTAGGCGTGACTGGCTTCAAGAGCGCAAAGGACAACATCAATTCGGAGCCGGACTCGGGTCTCGTTATGAATTTGGATTATGGGAATTCCGTTCTGCCAGGCAGGGTGAACTACAGGCGCTTTCTAAGATTAAATTACCCCAGCTAGAAACGAGGAGCACGTACAATGTGCACGAATCAGAATATATGTTGCTGCACGTCTTCGGGATCTGGAGGAAACTGGCTTTAAAAACCACTGGGATGTTAATGTTGATGGCTACTGTTGTAAGGTCTCAGTGCGTGCATTGTACAGCAAGCTTCACTGTTGAGAGTTGGCAGAGCCTATAGGCTTCACCTTTTGAATCACAATTATTTTAATGTCTATAATCGGCATGATAAATGTGCAGCGTGCAACTAGTATAATCGTAAACGAGCAGGTTTGTGTTTTTAGTCACTGTAGAGTATATTGAATGTAAATTTAATTGACAAATGGTCAACTAATTGGCTCCGTGGGTGCATTAAATCACGAATTGACAGCAGCTCAGATTATTCCAAGATAATAAAACGACGCAAGGCTATTTGAAGTCACATGCGCCCAGAAGCCCACAAACAAGATGACAAAAATCGTCCTCAAACCAGATTTTCTATGTTACCGAGGAAACTGCATTGGGATCACATATCAGTTCCTGGATTGCAATAGAATTGGAGGAAAAGGAGCAGAGGAAGAAGAGAGGGAGGAGAGGCACGGGGGAGCTGCAGAGCTGCACAACACAGCCGCTGCTGTTAGGCAAGTTTTGGCATCAGTGATGGACTGAACTGAAGTTTAAGGGATCCCAATGACAGTCATCTCATTATTTTCCTTAAAAGCCTATTCGTTTGACAAAGGCATGTATGGACACATTGTTGTGTAGGTCAGGCATGAGAGGAGGTGCCCACTTTGAACACATCCCAAATTGGCCTAATGAATAGGATACAGCTGTCTTTCAAAGAAGACAACACTGGCCGTGGAACCCAAGTCTCAGGTCTGTGCAAACTGATTATACCTTCACCCCAGAAAGCAAGTAAACCTGGAACCTCACACCCTTCCCAAGTGCCCTGGAGACCCTCAATATTTGTCCTGCAACCACAAATGTAACTAAGCTGCCAAGCTTTCTGGAGCCGTCAGGAAGCACTGTGTCTCTGGGTAAGTGTTGTATGCAAGTGTATAGTGTAGGCAGAGGGAGCTGTCAGGTTCTGAAACATGGCAGACTCCAAAGTGTGCCTAATTTTATCTCTCTGGTCCATCCCGGAGTGTAATACTCAGCCAGCATTGGTGGCAGGTTGACCTTGAGAGGCTGACAATAGAGGTAGAAAGACTGGCTGACCACTTTGTGACCTGAATGTTGTTGGCTCAGGCTCACACACAGGCTCTTGTATTCCAGCTCTGGAGGTGGCTGCATCTGTGGAGCTCACCGGCACTGCCTAGGTGTCCAGTGTCTCTGTTTGCATACCCCAGTTCCTAGCTATCACACTTTGGGGTTTATAGTGTCTTGCAAGTCACAGCAGGCAGCTCTGACCTCTCAAGATCAGCATGTGGTGGGTTGAGCAAAAGTGGGGCATCAACAAAAATAGGGGTTTGCTTTGTTTTGTGTACACTGAGAACCAGGACATTTTATTTTATTTTAAAGATGTGCTTTTCACTTTCTTAGAAATGTTATGCCATTATCTTGTATCTATGGAAAAATGTCTGTAAATGTCCCCCCGCCCCCTAAAAATGTTAACTATTTTTACTGATTTGCATACATGCTTCTCCTCTATTGAGAGGATTACAGTCTGTTTTTGGGACTTGGTGCACAAGCAGCTGTCTGGCTGTCCACCCCGCTGCCCTGCTTGATGAGACAACTAACATACATAATCTGCAGTCAGACCCTTCAGGGGAAAACATTTCTGAAGATGTACCACTTTCTCACTGTCTCTCTCACACAGACACTCACATGCACAAGCTGTTACATTTGCAGCTATGTTTGTAAATCAGTTCAGTTGTGTAATGCAAAAGGCTGAGTTGCCTAGCAATCAATAGCCAGCGTTAGCTAGCCAGACAAAACCTTGCCACATTAGCTCTCACAAAAGCTAACATTATTACACAACTGAACTGATTTACAAACATAGCTAAATATGTACCAGCTTATAATTATTGCCATCTACTTGCAATTTGGATATTTATGGTTGGCTTCCAGTTTGTTGGCACTGCTCCTCGTCTGAGCTGCAGATCCTCCACCATCAGTGTGTTCATCTTTGATTATGTAGCATTCAGGTGTGAAGTGACAACACACTGAAGTATGGGGGCTGACTGACTGGAACATTATTTTCATAAATTATTTAAATCCATTTACTCTGAAGTCCCGCAGGGCTGCTGCTCCCTCCAGGGGAAGTCAACGCAAGGGCTTGTTGGATGATTGACAGGCAGCTACTGAGCAGCTGCAGCAGCCAGTTTTACTTGTCAGTGATACCTGTAGCTAGCTCATTAGCTGGGCCTCGTTGTTACGTGGTGGACATGTGAACAGACTACAGGGAGGCTCTGGGGGCTGGGATATGTAATTTACTGCTTTAGAGCTAACTCGATTTCATTTAAGTCCACTTTTGTTTAGTGGACTTTTCTAAGCATTCTTATACAGTAAATCTACAACATTAGACACTTTGGAGAATTTGGTATTTTTCACTTAATTTGTAAATATGCATTAATTTACAAAAAATGAATGCATTCACTTGCTGATTGAAACAAGGCTGATAAAGAGTTTATTGAAAATAAATAAAATGACATAAAAGGTTTATTTAAAAACGGAACTAGTTTTGTAGATCAGTGAAAATTTGTCTGGAATAGTCCTGTTATGATGTTTTGTCCACTTTATGTTAGTGTCCCTCTTTACTAGTTGTCACACAAAATAGGAAATATCTGAATATGTTATAGTACCATTGTTGAGCATGACAGCATATATTGTGAAGGCAGTAATCAATTTATCAGAAGACACATAAATGTGTTGAGAAGCCTTGTGGCATTTTACAGAAGAACAGGAATTGGAAAGAACCAGCGTGAGAGAATATCTGCTATCTAGCACACTGGTGCATTTGCCAAAAAGTGTCTCACTTTTGCTGGACTCACCCTGTGATTAGGGAGGTGTGTGTGAGTGTACGTGTATTAGTGAGGAATACGTGAAAGGACATATTCCATTTAGCTTGTGTGAGCTGCCTGACAAAATAATTTTCATTTTGTTTGCCGTGGCGGTCTTTGTCTGTCTGAGCGAGCTGGCAAGAACAGATGTTGGTGTTTGGACACTTTATCATGTAGGAAAGATGTCTTCATGCACCTGTTCCATTGTTGCACAGTTCAAGTACTGCAGGCTCTAAATGTGCAGTTACTACTTTTTAGCTCATAGTACGAGTAGTCTGTGACACCTCATTGCATCTTCTTCCTTTGTTGTTTGATTTGCTGGACTCTGTTTCTTTGGTCGATTTACTGTAAAGTGCATTTAGCTGCATGAAGACCACTATGGTTTTGGCTATGAGGTGTTTTTTTTTCACTGTTAAATTATGGTGAAAAGTTGCAAAATTATGTTGAAACTGCAACACTGTGTCTTCGATTTAATGCTGTTTTCATATTAGAGACGTATTACTGGAGCACACGACTCTTCATTTCATGCATAACAAAGTATAACCAGTGCAATGTAACTTTAGTATGAAGTATTTTCACGAAACCCAAGCCTCAAATTATAAACAAAGCTGAAATTAAAACAGCAGTAGTCAGTTCTCATAGACAATGGCAATTACTCCTCCCTGCAGCAGTAGTCGGTTCATATAGAAAATGACATTTACTCTTCCTTGCAATTAGCACTTATAAAGCCATTAGGATAGAGGAGCTTCAGTTGATGAAATGTCAACATAAATCTGCATACGTGATAGGACAAGCCATGCTCACTATCAGAGGCTGGTCTCATCTTGAAGGTGAAATGCTTACATTAAATCTCATACCTTTCTTCATGGAATTCATAAATGCATCAGAATTTGCTATAGATAAATAAATAAATAAATAGGTTAAAATGACAAAGGCATGAGCCATGGTCATGGTATGAGTCTTTTCTGGTTCAATCATGAATTGCTGAGAATCTGGACTGCTTGCCACTCAACCTCACATATGGTAGCTCGACAGCCGGCGAAGAGCTGATTCTATTCCAAAGCCAAGTCGTTGTCATAGTTCTGCCTTTTACCATCCATCCTCGATGCAATGCATGGGCAAGTGCTCTCCTCTTGCTGCCAAATACAAAAGGATTTTGTTAAATCAATTGAATGTTCTTTTCGAAAAAGCAGCAGCCCATGTCAGCAAGCGCCTATCCTGCAATATTCGCCAATTGTTTTCTTTTGCCTTGGGCCGTCAATATCTATCGCGTTCTAATTTTTTTTTGTTGGAACCTAAGTGACCAACTGAGAAATCACCTGATGGCTTCAGCCTCCTGGTACTTCTTCCCCATCTTCAGCCTCTCTGTCTCACTCAGCACACTCTAACAGGCTGCTATTACAGAGCCTCAGTGTCCTCTGATAATTTCAGGCCACTGTTTCCTCTTTCTGTCTGTTACATCTCTCCTCACACTCCTTTTGTTCTTTCCTTTGCCTGCTTCCATCATAGCCACCATTGCTGACCACCTCCGTTCTCTCATATTATCAGTTTTCACCGCTCTCAACTGTGCTCCGTTCCACAGCCTTTGCCTCCAGACACCGTCTGTTGTAGGCCTCGTTGTTACAATGAAGAGCGTTCCTGTTTTACATGTTCCCTTTGACCCTCTTCTCTTGGGAGCTGGTGCCCATCAGCACCACCCCGATCTGATCACAAGTGGGCAGCGTTAAGTACAAGTGTGAACACGGGTCGGTGTATCTCGGAGAAACATTGTGATCAAATTGCTCAAAACACCTGTGGAGGTGGTCAGGGACACGTCGCCACATAGCGCTGCAGTGTGAACACTAATGCATCCCGAAGCATCCCTGACAACATCTGAAGACTGCTGAGTCGCTTTGTAGAAGGAAGGAGCGTTTGATGAGCTGACTTGTTGGCGGTGAAATACATAAATTTAATGAAGTTTGGTTTTGAGGTGAGATGGCAGTGTCTCTATTGGCTAATTTAAATGATAGACACGCACACCTGCTTTGTGAATGGACGAGAGGTAGGAAATAGGACGGGTAGGGAATGTTGGGGTACATTATGGAATATAAAAGTGAGGATGAAGAAGCGATAGGAGGGCGTTGCAGTAAGGTATGGACGAACCAAAGAAAGGAATTCCAAAGGGTCCGAGGCTGATCACAGATCTGATCACATGTGGTCACTGGAGACGAATTTCAGACGTGTGATAACGCCAGTTGTGTAAGGCGATCTGTCACGGCTATCTGTGATCAGATCACTGAAAACGTTTGTTCATACCAGGTGTGACTGGGGCTTTACTGACTCAACCTAGGCTTGTCAAGGTTAACTGAAATTGACTCCAGCCACTGCTGCCCCATTTCTGATTGTTGCTTCTGCCATGGCCTTTAGGTCCTTCCCAGTACGGTGAAGCTTTACAAAAGTAGCTCTAAAAAAATGAGGATGTACCCTCATACCCTTCAGTCCCCTTTCAGAGCATCAACGACAGCTTCTGAGACCCACTTTGTCACATTCTGTAGGTTTGACAGCATCGTTTGCTTTGCACTCTGTCTTTGATACACTATAAGTCTTCCTCCTAACTAAGCTTTCTTTACTTCCCCTGGATGAAAGCACAAATATAAAGTCCCTGCAGGTAAAGGAAGAGAAATGATTTTCTGTTAAGTTAGTTCAGAGTGTTTCCAGAATATTTTCTTTCTGTTCAGATGTTTAGACATTTATGTTTTGAAATGGTTACAAAGAAACAGTTCAGTACTGCTTTGATCAAAATTGTCTTCTTTTGAACTATAGCAGGGAAATGTCATATGCATAACCTCTTGTGGTTTGATAAAAGGTTTATGCTAAATGGAATGAGCTCTAAATTGCTGTTTTGTTCCTACAATTACTTGCATTTGAGCTATTAAATTTCATTCTCTCTGGGTCTGCACATTTATATGCATTAATGTTTGTAAATACATTAGTAAAAATGAAGATAAATTGATGGAGAGCAGTGCGCAAGCCTGGACCATGTTCCTATGGCAACGAAGCCAGAGTCCAGGCGGAGGGACAGGCAGGACAGCAGGAGAGAGCCAAGAGTGATGGAGAGCACGTGACAGAAAGAAACTTTTGAATGCTTTTTGGGGTTTCTGTTCTTATGCTTTTCTCAGAAACATTAACATTGATAATAATAACCTGCCATAGTGAAAATATGTTGGGTACCAGTTTCCTGGCCTTGTAGAATCCTGGTTTTGTTGCATTTTGCTCCGTTATGTCAATTGTTTTTCTGCTCTTCCAGAAATGTTTTTTCTCTTTTTCCATTCCTTTTCGGTTTCCATGTTCTTTCCTTTCACCAACCTCCTGTTTCTCCCGTGGCTCCCTTACACCCACACTGCCCCTGCCTCCTCCGCATCCTCAACCCCTCCACCCACCTCCACTTCCAAAACTACATCTGCTACTACTTACATTTTACATTTAATTTATTACAATGCTGTTCATAAACATCATGCGACAGCGGCCCTGAAGACAGTTCCAGCTGTCCTTGATCTTTTATATACAACCTATATAAAGTATTTGTATTCTAAAGTGCTCTCTTTATTTGAATAGTTCATAAGTGCTATGAAAGTTTACTTTTTTATTGTGTATAGCCTTTTTCAGGGTCAATATTTATAGGGGCTAATTTAAATATGAGAAGTCCTCCAAAGCCTAAGCTTGCCTCTTAGATAAAATACGAGTTTAACTGTAACATTTCTATTAATAACCAGGATGTTTATCTGCTTCAGCACTGGAAAGCACCTGGCATTTATTGGATAAGTATTTATTTCATAAAATAGCTGACTCTCCGGGTGATTGGTTGCACTGTGTACCTGTGTGTGTGCTTTGTAACCATAATTCTGTTATGCATTTAAATCACTGTCACACCTAAATTTTGTGTCAAACGTCCTGGGGCTATGCTGCTGGCTTGTCAAGGATGCACAAGGTTTTACTGCCTCATTTATGCTGCTTTCAGAAGGGCTGTTCACCGTAGAGTGATGCAATTTATTCCCCAGACATCTTTTTTTTTTTTTTTTCATAGTTTGTGGGTGTTGTTTGAACAGTTGTGCAGATGGTTGTGTCTATGGCAGGCAGATAAGCCATCTTTGACCCGGTGTATTTTGGCGCTTGTCATTTATACGCTGAAAAATGACACATTTAATTTATGGCATGGACATGTGTGACAGGAATTTCTAGGTAGGCGCTGCTCTGAAAAGATTTAATGATGAATATCAAACATTGAAATGATAAAAATGTAATTAACTGCTCCTATTCTCCCTCTGGTCCATATACCACTGTAGAGTGAGCTCAGATACCCTCTGGTTCAGGACCCTGACCCAGCATGCCACTCTCTCAGAATTATTTGCTTCTCTTTTTTGTTAGCGGAAGTCTCCGGACTGAATATAACCAGATATCTAATATAGTACATATCCACTATAGATCACCATTATAGAAAGAGTCATAATAAAATGAGTCTTACTGAATCTTCTCAGGGATCATATCTCCCTCCCTATATGTAGTCAGTCATTATATATAAATTATGTGCTTTGTAGCCTTCATCTTTCTAAATGGGGCTCAAAAATTTGACAAAATGACTTGAAACTGTTTAAGGAAAAATAATAATTAATATGATGGCTTTCCAATAAAAAAGGCTGTGTAAAACACTAATCCAATAACAAAAATAATAGACTCTTCCCCTGCAGTTACTGTTGAACAGTCATACTGTAACACTTCTCTGTTTAAGTGAATACTTTTCTGGAAGATGTTGCAACAGGGGGTTTTATTATCAGTAATGTTAATTGGAAAATTTAACAATCTTACTATTTCGCCTCGGGCAAGAGTAATGGATTTTCCCCTTGGTTTTATAGTTAATTTGATATTCAGTTGTAGTGAAAATCTATTCATTGTACTATCCAAACGGGCTTACTACACTGAAACCTACTGTATATTTTCACAGCAGTGTCCTCTGTGAGAATTTGGGCCATGCTATTTTTTGTAAATAGTTTGACTGAGTTGTATTTAATGACTCTACATGGAGTAAGTGCCCTCCAGATGACTCCACTTGGGAGGACAAATTTAAACTCCAACTCTAAATAACTTTCCAAACCAAATCAAAATTTGTGTGGGGCTGTTAACGGTTTTGTAATTGTCTCACTCCAGGTGCAGCGAGAGTGAGATTTCACGGACAATGAATCTGATGCCTTGTTTTTTGATGAGCTACATCTTAAAGCCAATTTGCAAACCAACCAACAGACATTGTACTCGAGTTTTGGCCATGACTGTCTTCGCTTTGTGTCCTTAGCTGAATAGACGCCACAACTCGTGTCAAGCGGACTGGTTTTCATCACGCATATCAGTTTGTTTCTGTGGCATTTACAGGTTTTATTTAATCTGGTGATCCCTCAGTTTCAGAGATGACATGTCAAATCTTTATACAGCATACTTAATAGTACTGCACTTTATAATACTAGTTTGTATTTTCTACCAATTTTAGATAAAACATCCATCTTGTGAAAAGGTTAGAAATTTATACATACTCTCAAGAAAAAACAAATCAAGTTTCTAAATGTGTATTAATAGAGAGATATATGCTAAAGGTTGAGTATATTTCTCCAACACCCACTCACAGTCTTCCTCTCTCTGTCTTTCTCTCCCTCTGTATCACAGTTAGCTAGAGGCTGTTGCCACCCACACACTCCATCCTGACAGCAATTTACATTCAGAATAGCCCATGTGCGCATATCCATGTGTTCTAACATGTCACGTTCACCATACTGTACGTACCGAACGTTACAGGTGACCGTTTTCGGTGGCAGCGATATTGCAATGGCTTCAAACAATCCTATTTGAAGTGATGAAAATGTGCCTCTCGGGGTCAGAAAGCTAAAATAATATCCCTCGGTCAAGGAAGATTCCCCTGCAAGCCTGACCAGCGGACCTAATCTGTTTAAAGCACATGAAAGATAGCATGTGTTTTGTTTTTTTTTTTCCCCCAGAAACGCTGTGTTGCGCACTACAGTGTCAGACCTCTTAGTGTTTTTCATCATCTTTATTGTGCAGTTGTGTGCCAATATCTTCTACAGTTCAAGTAGAAGCCCTTGGAGTTGTTTCCATGGATACCAAACAATTAGCTGGGATTCAGAATAGAACCTGGAATGTAGCCGATTTACAGGCTTTGGGAGTGAGGAAATCATGGGATGACAGAGTGTCTTGATTTTCTGTGTTGCAAAGGGAGAAAACAACTCCTGTGGGTAATGGGTAATTTACAAGAATTGCTACAACAGATCAATCAAAACCAAAAAAGAAAAAAAAAAGCAGAGTGACGTCAGAAATAGAGGCTGGAATGCAACCAATGAGGGAGATTTTAGGGACAATCCTGTGGGCGAATGAGCTAATTTTATGTGACACCCACCAATATGTGCACGATAGGGATTGTGATGCAAGGGGTGGACAAAATAACAAACACCTGGCAATATGTGAACATCAAATAGAATGCAGCTTTTTAGGTCCAAAGCAAAAGCGAACACTACAACTTTATTTTTCATAGCATGGAAAATCATGTTTGGCCTCAAGTAGCCTGCTATTTATGGAGCACCCCTTGCCTTCAGCACAGCTTCAGCCCTCTTTGTAATTCTGTCATAGCAGGCCTGAGCTGTGTGTAGTGGGATTTAGATCTGGTGACGGGGCTGGCCATGCATGGAAGGTGTTTGACTTCGTTCTGTTTTTTAATAAAACTGCTCTTGAATTTCCGTAGCAGCGTGTAAGGGGGTATTACCATTTTGCAATATGGTTACATCATGAGGGAACAGTGCTTGCATCCTAGGGTTCTCCTGGTTCTGCACAATGGCCTCACATGCCTTGCCTGTTACATGACCAGATGTACTCATGCAGATGCACCACCATCATGATGTTTAAGAGTTTGTACCAGACGAAATGGATTGAGGGTATCTTTGGCTTTCCCCAAGCACAATCCTGTCATGGTTTCATACAAAGGATGTAGGAAAAAGGTGATAGATGATTCATTAGAGCATATTTTTTCCATTACTCATGGGTCTAGGTTTGCACTCCTTACACGAGGTGATGCATCTTGGCGCATTGGCCTTGGATGAAAGCCGGGTTTGAATGGCAGGCCTACCATAAATACCAACTTTGTGAAGCTCCCAAGATACAGATTCTGTTCAGACTGCGTATCAGTGTTGTTGATTCACTGCTTTTGTAACTGTTGACGCTATAGTTGTATTTTTTCAGTGTTTCAGTGTTTCTGTTTTCAAATTTCTAGTTGGATGTCTATCAACTTGCAGCCAATGTTCCTCATTGCTGATGCAGTTTGGTTGTGTTTGGCATGTGTTATCATGATTGACAAGACTGTTCCCTTCTCCTTGAGTTTGTTGTGACCAAACACCTGCAATCCAGACAAGATTATATAATAACTTGTCAAAATATAATAAAAATATCCCTCTAAATAGGTTGTAGGTTATCTTGTAATAAAACATATTTATGTAATAGATTGCTGCATAATGCAGCAACACCACATTACATTAAACAAACTGGAAATTATTGCCTTATAAGGTGTGTAACATATTTTTAACAAATAATGCCATCATAATACTGACTGAAATAATTTGTAGCAATAAAAAACATTAAAAACTCAAGTTGTCAAAGTATTTGTTGATATTCTAACATCAGTTAAAATATTGTTGCAATGTAATTTATTGAAAACTAGATTTTAAGGGAAATTTTAAGTCCTTTTTACACAAGTTATTATCCTTTGTCATAGCCATCTTTGGAACATTGTTACTTGCCTCGTGTTGTTTTGAAATCACAGAAGTGATTGTCAGACCTCCTCTAAAACTGACACATCCTGTTAATTGTCAGTCAACTTAATTCAACTTGCCTGTGCAGCTGCCTCATAACCGTGGTTAATTTACTTCAAGATTCACCTCTTTTTGCTTGGTGCTTCTGTTTTCTTGTGAAGAAAATGACTGATGAGAATTCAAGATATTTCATTTCATTTCTGTGGAGAGTGACTGGGATGAAAGAGAGAGGGGGTGACGTGCGACACGGGTCATGAGTGGGTCTGGCCTCTATGCAAAAGTCATTTGAAAACCCACATATGACTTCAAACCACATGTACTTTTTGGAAATATGGTTTGTCATATATGTGTGATTTTTTTCCCCCACATTATATTTTGTGTTTGAGTTTATTGACATTCATGCTCACAGTTAACAACTGAATAAAAGCAGAATTACTTGACAAAAATAGAAATATATCAGACACATATGTACAGGTAAAAATGTAATTTTCACCTGGGAAATAGGATATTTTGCATGTTCACATATGAAAACCGTCATGAGTCCCAAAAGCATAATGTGCTTTGAGAGAGTGAGGGCTCACAGTGTTGCAAATATATTGCAGTATCTTAGGTTTAATGAATGACGGTATCCCCCAGGCTCACAGAGACGACTGGTCTGAACTTTGAATATGAGACTTGGAGCGTAGCTTGCTTTGGTTAACATTCTGTATAACGTTAGCATAAGCACACAACTATGTGCAGCAGTCATGGAGTTGTGGTACCAGTCCTCTTCTTGCATACTGTCCAAACTCTCAAAAACAGCAAATTTTGTACTGACATATCTTGGTGCACTGATATATTTTTCAGGCTTTTGTGAATTCAGAATGATAAATGAACAGAAAAAAAACAAGGGTTCAGTGTCTTCAACAATCAAATATCGACTGGATGACAGATTAGCTGATTGAGGTGTTAGTTTTGATCATATAAATGAGCCAATTTCCATCTCTGGGCTTGCAGACTCTTCATTGAATTCATGCATTTGTTGGACAATTATAAGGGTGCAAAATTAACACTTTTCATATCTACTTCCTATGTTTTAACCTTTTTCTCTCCCTCTTTTTGCTCTCTCTTTCTCATAGACCGCGCGCGCAGGGCAGGCTTTGCCTCTGCAAGACAGTCAAGCATGGAAACCCCTCCCAATGCCACACCACAGCCCTTCAGACAGCCAGTGAGTCCAGTAAATCTTCATTTTACTCCTATTAATGAAAGGGCTCCGTCCTGGCTGAGGCTTTAAAAACAATTAATGAGTGATGTACTCCTCCCTCTCAACAATTGCTTTCAAAAATGCCCCTCAGCACTTATTTGTACTTCCCAAACAAGTTGATGACAGCAAAGAAATGCTCTTGTCTGTTAATTCTGAAATTTTTACTCTTGTAGATGTAAATCTGCACTGTAAAACCAACCATGCATTCTAGCACAGCCTTTAAGTAAATTATGGATATATTCCTCCAAGGGCTGAGCAGCATGAATGCCTCTACTTTGCTCTAATGTTCTGTTTCTCGCTGACTCTGTTTTTCGTTCTTTTTTTTTCTCTTTCTCCTTGTGAAATTTTTAGAGTTTTCTCAATCGAAGGTTGAAGGGTTCCATCAAGAGGGCCAAAAGTCAGCCAAAATTGGACCGGACTAGCAGCTTCCGACAAATGATTTTACCTCGTTTTCGTAGTGCAGACCAAGAGCGGTAAGAAACCTTGAGTCCATGCATTGCCTATGTCAAAAACAGTCATAAGAAACATTTGAAATTTACATGCAACTTTTTGTTAAAAAACAAAAAAAGCCTATTTGTATTCAATAGACACTGTCACCACCATGCGTCTTTTCTTGGATGACAATGTGCAGTGAGTGCTATTTCAAAGGGCTAGCTAAGACTAGGTTAATGAGTATTAATTATGCGCATTATGAGCATTAATTAATGCACATTCCTTATGGCTGCCTCTCACTTTTGCTTCTGATGCTTACATGTCTTGTCTAGCTGCAGCTAGAGCATTGCTAGCCTCACTACCTGGCTTTGAGGTGCCTCTGAGCTATGCTGTTGAGTTGAGTGCCACTCCTGCTTGTTTTTCATGTGGCAGAAATAGATTGTTTTTGGGAAGTTGAGCTGATCTTGTAGCTAAATCTTAGGCTGCCAGTGTTGCTCTGAGGAACCCACCTGCCACTCTCCACCAGGGCTGGGGCTTCTCAGACACTCCGACAGAAATCGTGTTTTGTTGGGCAGAGGGGTTTTCCTCTGGTGGTGCCTTTGCAGATGGTGCTGCAAAGGCACCACCAAAGGCAAAGGACTTTCAGGCTGCAGATCACGGTACTCAGTTGAGTGATATTAATAATGTCAATTTCTCCCATCAGAACTATAATTTGTTAAGTGCACACAACTTCTCCAACATTCAAAAATAGGTGAACAGATTTGGTTCTCAAAGTAATTTTATAAACAGGCTTTTTATTTGCAAATTACTTTTTGAAGTTCAAATCGGTTCCCAATGTGAATCACATGATGTGAAGGAAGGATTATTTTCACTATTAGAGAAGTGATCTTCAAGTTTTTTCAATTTGGCTGTTCAACAGAAAATCTAATTTAAAACCTTCATATCTATTACTTTGGCATTCATTTTTAAGATTTTTAAAATTATGTTGCACTTAAGCATTCATCATTTTAATAGGATTTGTATCATCTTATTAAGATAGGATGCAGTAACTTGGAGATCTAGTTGTTTCCATGACAGATTTTGCATGCATTGCTTTCTTTTGAATGAGAAAGCATCCTGTCAGACCCGCATTGTGATAAAATATTATAAAGTCTGGGCACAATCCTGTCACAATGCACATATGCGAAATGCACAGAGGCAGAGCAGAGGAGGCGGAGTGGGGAAATGTTTTGCTGACATTACATTTTCCTACAGCCACAGGAGATGCTTAATGGACATTTCCAGGCCAGGTGTGGACGGCCCAGAGATGTGGAACGTCTCATCTAACAATGCGGAGGATGAGGTGTAAAAATCCTTTGCGCCATCATCCGGGGCGAAGATCAGTGTAGAGGCTGAACAGTTCAGATTTTAAACACCTCAGCTCAGACAGACAATTCAGTAACCACTTCAGATGACGCGCTAGCTTAACAATAAACCAGGAGACTAAACCAAATACGCCCGGAAACATTCCTTACCCTATAACACTCGAGGGTATTAGCTGTTGTAACTTTGTGCCCCAGTCTGCATACTTTCTCCTCTGCCACAGACACTCTCTGGCTCCCACCACTGCCTCAGACATTGCCTTTACAGCGTGCTTTAAGTTCTGCCCACGCATGCCTAACTCATCTCGTAGTGTTAAAGTTGACATTGCTATAAACCCTTGGCGTCCAACTTCCACATGGCGCGCTCTAGCTTTCCAGTGCTGCAGCTCCACCTCCGCTGTTTACCTCAACATACATTTTCCTTTCATACGCCTCATGTTCTGCACTGTGAGCTGCTCAAACTAAACGATTTGCTGCACGTCTGAGCTCAACCTTAAATCCGTCCCTAAATTAATGCTCACTGTTTCCTGCAGGATTATCAGCTGCTTCTCCAAATCTGCTGGCATTTGCTAGTCTCTGCCAACTCCTAGCTCCCTGGCAATCCACCTGCCCGAAAATGCTTCACAACTCATATTTTCCCCCCTCGTGGATAAAACCCTGTTAAATAGAGCTGAAATGTGCCTGCCCCACCTTTTTAGAAGTAAATTCCCCATTAATTTTCTCCACAGACATTTCATAAATCCCAATGTGAAGACTTTTAAGCTTTTAACGAACCAAAATAATGAGAAATTTACTTCTGGAACTCATTCTTTCAGCTCTGTTCTTTGTTGTCAGATAGCAAATTAATTTCTAGCATTTGCTCTCAATTGCTGCTGCCAAACACTTCAGGACTTATTTGTGTTGGCAAGGGATGTTATCAGATGTATCGCCCTGAGGACAGACTCATTTTACATCAAAAAAAAAAAAAAAAAAAAAAAAGCGCCACTT
>OMLF01013125.1:26065-37669 GCA_900302615.1 Holocentrus rufus | reverse complement strand
AAAAAAAAAAGGCTCACTTAACTTAAAGGACAGGCAGGATCCCCACCTTTCCACTGACGGGGATTCACCCATCATCACCTGCACCTATAACCAATCTAATTTGATTTGCCTCCATAAGACAAACCCCAAAACTGCATCCAGCCAACCCACTGCTTTTTCTGAGAGTTCATATTGGCACACCTTGCTGCTTTTCTCTGCCAATATCTTTGCTCCTCAACTATCCTCTTTTTCCCTAACAGAGCCATCCTGCTCTAAAAAGGCTGCCCTTTGATCAGCTCTAATCTTCACTGACCTTTTTTCCACCGGCATTGCGATATTATGTCTGAGTGTTGCATTGCTTCTTTTGGATTCCGTTTTTTTTTTTTTTGCCCCATTGATTCAGCAGGCACTTTAGACTCTGTCAGTGCTATATCCAATCTTACCTGTGCACATTTCAGCTCCTATTAGGCTAGATATGGGTAGTTAAAGAATTGCTTTTCCAGACAGTGCCGCAAACTAGACGCTGTGGGACTCCAAGCCATTTCCTAACCAATTTCTCTAATTTCACTACCATTTATATGTGCCATGGGCTACATGAACTGATAGAAATTTCACAGTATCACAGCTTAAAACCTGGTAGCTTTGACTTCTCCATAAAACTCACGGCGATCATATTGGATCATAAACAACACATTGAAATGACAGGTGTAACTCTAGCCTTATAAATCAGCATTACTGCTTCAGTGGGATTTTTGAGTCTCACAAGGCTCAGATAATGTAAAGTAAGATTCATATAATGATAATCATGGTTTGTTTTGCATTGCATGAAAATCACTCTGGATCATCCTCTTTGACAAAAGATAGGTATAATCATAGCTGAACAATGAATGTAAATAAACAAGTTCAAGCTCATTTGTTGATACAGCTTGCCTCAAAGGACTTGAGAAAGAATGAGTCTGCCTACATCAAACTAATCAACAGACATAGAAATAGACCAGAATAATGAAACACAAGCACAATAAAGCAAAAGAAAGCACAAGTCACACAATTAGAAGTTCTAGGAGGACACAGCAAGTCTACTTATTTTACATAGACTCGCATACAGAGCACTGCTAACCTTAGACCATCGGTGCATGCAAGAAAAAACTCCTAAAACTTTTTTTTTTTTTTTTTTTTTTTTGTCTCTCACCAGGACACGCCTGATGCAGAGCTTCAAAGAATCCCACTCCCATGAGTCCTTACTTTCTCCTAGCAGTGCTGCAGAGGCTTTGGACCTAGTTTTGGATGAAGATGCCATAATAAAGCCTGTCCATTCCAGCATTTTAGGACAGGAATACTGCTTTGAGGTGTGCACTTACGGCAATATTTTAACCTTTTCCATTTTCCCTGACTTTGGCTTCCCCGCTCTTGGATTTCTGGGTACATTTCTACAGCCATTAATATTTGTAACTGCATGAAACTGAAACCAGATTTTACTTTCATCACACTGAGGGTTTCTTTTCTTCAGTGGCCTTCACAATGTGTCTTGATTGAAGTACTTGAGTTATTTCTAAAATTCATTTGTTGTCAGTAAATGGGTTTTGGATGGCCTTGGGCGGCCTTAATGAGGATGTCGTGACTTAAGCAGTGAAGTGAGACTGATAAGAGTTGTATTGGCTGGACTTAATTGCTTTTGGTTTTATCTACTTGAACCCAGTTCTCTCAAATCATTTCAAATCATCAATCAGTTTGTATCATTTGAGTTTGATGGATAGTATCATTTTAGCATCAGTATCCAATACTACACGGGTATTCATTTTGTTTAAACTTGGACTATATATTTAGTAAAAAAAAAAAATCATAAAGTTAGTAATTTACCCATAAAATAAAGAATACAAAACATATCTAAATGCACAGAGACTTTAGATGAAGCTGAAATTAAATAAATGAAGTGACCTACTTGCTTAAGGGACATTTCACTTATATTCTATGCATAGGGATCGTCATGTGAATTGCAAATGTACGTTTGATGTTTTCTGTCTGCAGGTTACCACCAGTTCAGGGACAAAATGTTTTGCGTGCCGTTCAGCTTCAGAGAGGGACAAATGGATTGAAAATCTGCAGCGAGCTGTCAAACCCAACAAGGTTAATAAGAGTTGTTTTGCACTTTTATGCTCCGATTATTTTTAACTTTTTTAACTTTTAACATATTAAAAGTTATTTACAGTGGAATGTTGTTTTTCTGAACTACAATTGCCTGATGACCTCTTATGTTATCTCAAAATCCTTTCCCAAGTAATTAAAGACTATGCAAGAAAAAAATCAAATCAAATTTCTACCTTCTTTTTCAGGATAACAGCAGAAGGGTGGACAATGTGCTTAAGTTGTGGATCATCGAGGCCCGAGACCTTCCCGCGAAGAAACGTTACTATTGCGAGCTGTGTCTGGATGACATGCTCTATGCACGCACCACCAGCAAGCCCCGCACAGACACCGTCTTCTGGGGCGAGCATTTTGAATTCAACAATTTGCCTACCATTCGTAGCCTTCGTTTGCACCTCTACAAAGAAACGGACAAAAAAAGACGCAAGGTAAATCAAGTGCTCAAGCGAAGTCGTGTCATACGTTAGATTTTGGCATTTATTTAAATTGTAAACATCTCATAAGCCTTTTGAATTTTTCATTTAATGCTTCTCAGTGTTTTCAAATTGGATCCTCTGTCAAAATTGGATAATTGTTTTGAAAGTCATTCAGTGGCGCAGCAAAATGAGCAGAAAGTCACTGGGTGCACAAACTTTGAACAGTGACTACAATAACAATCACTTTGTTTTTAATGAAGTAATTTTCCTATTGAACTTGAAGGAGTAGTGAAGAATGAAAAACAACCACTAGATATTTTCCTCACAGATTTCAAAGATTATTCTCGAATCTGTCCTGTTGTGATTTCTAATCTAGGAAAAAAGCACATACCTTGGCCTGGTCAGCATCCCCATCTCTAGCATCACGGGCAGACAGTTTGTGGAGCAGTGGTATCCGGTGATACAGTCCAGTGTTTTGGCCAAAAGCGGTGGTGTCGGAAGCGGCAAAGTCATCAACGCCTCGCTTCGTGTCAAGTCTCGCTACCAGACAATGAGCATCCTCCCAATGGAGCTGTACAAGGAGTTTGCTGAGTACATTACCAATAACTACCGAACACTGTGTGCAGTTCTGGAGCCGCTGTTGAGTGTCAAAAGCAAAGAGGAGGTGGCTTTTGCTCTGGTGCACATCCTTCAAAGCACAGGGAAAACCAAGGTAAGAGGAGTGGTGTCAAAAGGTAACTGCCTTTTTTTTCTTATAGTCTAATGTTTTGGGCAAAATGCCCTTTTTCTGACTTTCCCAGAGTGAGACAAGATGTTTGATACCATTTTCACCTCTGTACGTTCACTGGTTCTGTTCTTATGGGTAGCATTTCACGTTAGCTTAGCATAAAGACTTGAAGTCTACGGGAGTCATTAGCCTAGCTCTGTCAAGTGAAAAAATAAACTTTAAAGAAAATCTGAAGCTTTCCAAGACAACTACAGGTTCATTCATTAGCTAGGCTGACCCTTGTAGACTTTAAATCTTTATGCTAAGCTAACACAAAATGCTAACCATCCGAACCGAAGCAGTGGACGTACAGAGGTTCAAATGGTATCGAACATCCTGTCTCCGTCTAGGTAAGTCGGGATTTTTCAGTGTGACACAAGACAAGAATCAGTGTTTCTTGATTTGAATGAGCATCACATAGCCTGTGTATTTATCCCATGCAGCTTGTCACACTTTGTATGGACAGTGTAGGCTCTGAACAGTTTCTGAATGCAAAATATAATCTCTTCTCAGGAGTTTCTGTCTGACATGGCGATGTGTGAAGTGGATCGATTCATGGACCGTGAGCATTTGATCTTTCGGGAGAACACCCTCGCTACCAAGGCTGTGGAAGAGTACCTCAAACTGATAGGTCACAGATACCTCAAGGATGCTATAGGTAAAGCTAACCCAAAGAAATAAGGTAATGTCCACCATGTGTGCAATGTGCTGTTCAGGTGCTTTTCCTGTTTATGAGTTGTGTTGAATTGGGCAAAATCATCTTCATTTCACAAAAATGAATACGATGTTTTTGTTTTGTGTTGAGATTATTTGACTTAGATTTATGGAACATGGTGATTTCTTCCCATGACAATCAATTATTGTGCCAGTAAAAGTTTAGGAATTACATTCAAACAATGAATTCTGATCTGAATATATAAATATTACAAGAAGACACAGGAAATATATTTCATAAAATATTAACTGCCTGTGCCATGGTATTAATCATGATACAAATTGTTTTCGAGAGCAAAATGAATTATTCAATGAAAACAAATCATGAACAAATGGAGGACGGTGCAGCTCATGCCCAGTTTAAAGTGGCATCAGATGCTTTTGACTGCTACCTGACGCACACCGGTCCCGCTCTAACACAGACTTATGGTGGTCCATTTAGATATGTTCATTAATGCTGCTGAAGGCTTATGCTGTTGCTCTGCTTGGCCTTGGTAAATACTCTAACTCAGGCCCTAACTCCGGCCCTGCTGCCTGTTGGTTCAGTTCAACATCAAGAGTGTTATAGAACTGCTGAATTTCTTCTGCCTGCTAATCTTAATCAGGCTTGCTTAACCTAGTACAGGGAGCATCTCAAAGAGCAGTGCCATCATTTCAAAACATAATACATTACCTTTGTATTGCAATAAATGGTTACACTTAGAGTTTTTACTGAGTGAATTTAAAATATTTTCTATTTGCTGAGGATAAAAATAGGCTAAGTTATTTGTGCTTTTACTTCTTTAGTCCCTTATCTTATTGTTTATTCACCTATAGCTCATCTACAAATTTAATTTCACTGCCATGAATCTTGTAACTTGATTTGTTTTAAAGGGGATGAAAATATGCAGATGGTTTTCTGTCTAAGTAAATTTGAAAGGGTTAAGACATTGGTGCACTTGAGCATCGGGTTCCAGCTTTAAAAGCACTTTAGAGCGGAGCAGTTGATTGAATACAGTGTGATGTCCTTGCAGGTGACTTCATTCGAGCCTTATATGAATCTGAGGAGAACTGTGAGGTGGATCCCATGCGCGTCCCCCCCTCGGTCCTGGCTGACCATCAGGCCAACCTTCGCATGTGTTGTGAGCTGGCACTCTGCAAGATTATCAACTCTCTTTGGTCAGTTTGGCCCCCCGAGGTCTATCCAGAAAACTGTATATCTGTCCTGCAGTAAAGGAATGCTTTAATGTGGAATTATTTACCATAATATGGTTTCAGAAAATGGCTGAGTTTTATTCATGACAAAAATATGCAGGCTTTCTTCTTCAAAGGTTTGTTATTTAGACAAAGAATCAAATTAAACATGGCGATGTGAACACTAAAACAATCGAGGTGTTTGTGCTCATGCTGACAAGTTCTTTGCTTTATGTAATGGAAATTATTGACAGCAAGTTGGACTTTTTGAAAAGGCCTGAATACACACATTTTTTTTATTTTGAATAAGATTTGGCCCAGTATTTCGTCAATCCATAGCTTTTTGTCTGCTTGTTGAGTTCCTGAGGGTTTTGGATAAACTATTAGATTTTATTTTGCACTTCACCATCATGATGGGTAATAAAATCCAAATTCTTGTTCCAGCATATTTCCCCGGGAGCTGAAGGAAGTCTTCGCCTCATGGAGAGCCAGATGCGCCGAACGCGGCAGGGAGGATCTCGCCGACAGCCTCATCAGCTCCTCCCTCTTTCTTCGCTTCATGTGCCCCGCCATCATGTCCCCCTCCCTCTTCAACCTAACGCAGGAGTACCCCGCCGAACGCACCTCCCGCACACTCACTCTCATTGCCAAGGTGATCCAGAACCTGGCCAGCTTCAGCAAGTGAGTCACTGCCTTCCTCCGTCTTGTCACGCCAGTCGGAACATTGCATTTTATTTGATGCAGTGCATTTTTAGATTTGCATAGGTTGACGCTCTTGGTAGGTGGGATGCATGTCACAAACTGACATCATGGAAAAAAAAGGGGGGGGGTGAGATTTAGCCTGCTATGGAATAAATCTTAAATTATTGGACACGTTGCAACTGAACTGTTACTCATCTACAGTGAACTTCAAAAGTATTTCAGCAGTGACACATTACTTAATGCCTTCACTCTGCACTCTTTTCTGGATGCATTTCAAAGAAAAAAAATCTGCTGGTTAACAAGGGCACCTGAACTCTAACTCTATCAAGAGCTTGTTGTTGTTTAAGGGTGCCAAACTTGCATAAGACGGTATATTTTAGGAATTTTTGATAAAATACTTAAGCACTTAATACAGCTTAATACAAGCTCTATCTGACCAAATACTTCTGGTGCCCTGAAATGTTGCACAAAATATGCCAAAGCCATTTGCATTTGTCTGATGAAGTTGACTGCATGTACTTGAAGCTCATAGTCATTATATAAGCCTCCACAAAAAATTAGAATGTGCGGAACCATGGCATAAAATGACTCACTGTCCATATACTTTTGGAGGTCACAGCATCTAACAATGAAACATATTTCATTGACTTTAAGATTTTCCAAACTCTTAAACATACACATCTTGTCATTATTATCTGTCTTCTGAACTCTGCAGATTTGGACCCAAGGAGGAATACATGTATTTCATGAACGAGTTCTTGGAGATGGAGTGGGGCTCCATGCAGCAGTTCCTGTACGAGATTTCCAACATGGAGACGGGGGGGAACGTTGGGGGGTTCGAGGGCTACATCGATCTTGGCAGAGAGCTGTCCATGCTCCACAGCTTACTGTGGGAAGTCATGGGCCAGCTCAGCAAGGTAGGGGAAATAAGAAAACACTGTCACTGAAGTATCAAATTGAAGCAAGCGTTCAGATTGTGACAGACTGATGATTAATGATTGTGTTAGTGAAAGTGATGCACCTTCCTGTGCCTGTATACAATTGTTTTTGCACTGATGACTCACTGTCTGTAGCTCTTTGCTGAGCTCCTGCCTCCCTGCCTGCTCTTTTCAACTGGTGTCTGTCTGTAAAATATGGTATATGTTGCAGTGATTTTCTATGTGTTTAAATGCGCCTTTGTCTTTGACTGCGTGTTTTTGCTGTAAACTGTGCCTGCAAACAGGATTTCCCATACAGTTTGAAAGAGTGTTTGAAAGCTCGGCTTCTTCGGCTCAAAAATGTTTTCACGCCACAGGATGCGATCCTGAAGCTCGGGCCTCTGCCGCGGCTGCTCAACGACATCAGCGTAGCCCTGAGGAACCCTCAACTCCACATGCCAGCAAATCACCAGCCTGACAGACCGAAGGACAGACTTTTCTCGCGGCCATCCTTCAATCGTCTCATGTCCTCCGATTTCCAAAGCCTCATGATGCGTGATTTGAACAGGTACCCTCTTGTGGTGTGACTTTGCTATTATGTATTGTTGTTGTTTCTGCTTTGATTCACTTCAAGTACTAAATTATACTAAAATATTTTTTAGTGTGGAGAAGACTTGTCTCTTTAGGTCAAAAGCACAAATATTCTGCACATGATGATATATTTGCCTGATATGTTGCACCTACTGAGAGAAATTTTATGATAATACTGGACAGTTACACATGGATAAGATCACAAATGAAGCATAAAAAGGCCAAAAACAATTCAGTAGTTCATATCACAACACCAGTTCATTTTTCCATAATGTTCCATAATGATAATGATAATACCCCTCTTGAAGCTTTTTAAGTATTTTATCAATCAGTAATTGCCGGCACCATCTGTTTGTCCCCAGACTAATTTGCCTAAACCTCTCTCCACATTGTGCTTCAATTCATTTCAGTGCTGTGCTGTTGCCAAGAAAGAGTTGCTCTCATTACAACAAAATTGTTTAAGTGAGACTTATTTAAAGAAGAGGAGCGGTAATATCAAAGGACACCACTGCAACGATTATGCATTCACCATTTTAAGTCCCTCCTGCCAAACATTTGTCTTTTGTGAGCACAAATGGTGGGAGTTGAAGCAACCAAGAGAAATTACAATTACAAGCTATAGTTTCTTAGATCAGGGGTTCGTCATGCCTCTTAAATAGATGCACATTTAGACTTGCAGACCCCAATTTAATAAACTTTATCCCAGTGCTCCCCAACTGAGAATACGCCTATTCTTAGATATGACTGTGTATGTGACTCAGAGACTTAAATACGTGTCTGTGCTGTGGGGAGGGAGCTGGGAGGTGTGAAAGTTATGAGCAAAATAAACACTCTTATCCTTAATTATGCTAAACCTCATTTTGCCAGAGACACCCTGCAACCCTCTCCAGGACCCTTGGTGGTCCCTGGACCCCAGTTTGGGAATTACTGTCCTAGATTACATTCTCTGACAATATAACACCTTTACAAGTAACCTAAAACAAGAGGTAGGATAGTATCGGCCATACCTTAATTACGTCTCCAGCTACATTATTAAAAACAACTAGAAAGGTACAAAACAGTGAGTTTATCTTGCAAAGCAGAAATGAGCAAAATATTTGTTTATATATGAGCCGATGCTAATTAACCCCTAGTAGAAAAATGTAACATCTTCTTCTTTTTGCTGTGGTTCTGCAGTTCAATAGACATCTCCCGCCTTCCCTCCCCAACAACTGGAGTATCAGCAGTGGAAGCCCTCTCCTCTCATCTCAACATGAGGCGTCATGCAGAACGAGACCTCCGGTCATCGAGGGAGGTGTTCTACGTGACCCGCCCACCCTTGGCTCGATCCAGCCCCGCGTACTGCACGAGCAGTTCAGATATCACTGAGCCCGATCCAAAGGTGCACTGAGTCTTGTGGTTTGGGGATTTCTAGATTGTGGTAGTTGTTTAAAACCATTCTTGCATTTGTAGATTTTCAGTGATCTAAGAAAAATTGGATCAGATTTTTTTAAAACAGAAGACATTTTTCATTCTCAGATCGATTTATTGAGCCACTGTTTTTCAAAACATGTAGTGACAAAAGCAGCAGTGAAGGAACTGTTTTTTTTGGTCATGCACAATGCTTTTGGAGTTGTATATATTTTCAAGAACTCAAAATTAAAATATTACTACAATAAATATTACCTTTTTCATTTTCTCTCTAAGGTCCACAGTGTGAATAAAAGCGTGTCCATGATGGACCTCCAGGACTCCCGTATGAACAGCATTTCCAACCTAAACTCTGTGGGAGACATGCTCACCTCCTCTCAAGCCTCCATCGCCGGCCTGGGCCACAGCTTTGGAAACCTTGGTGGTCCGCTTCGTATGGGAGGGCATATGCCCACAGGCTCAGGGGGCTCCGGTTTGAGGCTGAGCCAGATGGGCCATATAGGGGGGCCCACTGAGTCTCTCTCTCAACAGCAGCAGCAGGCAGCAGCAGCCATGCACTTCCCCCTGTCTTTCCAGAACCCTCTATTCCATCTGGCTGCCCAAAACTCCCCAGCTCAGTCTCAGCAACCTCCCCCTCCTCTCCTGCTCGCCCCAGAGCCCGAGAACGGCCACCATGACTATCAACCAGCCTTTGGCAACAGCGCATTCTCCCGCAGTGAGGACTTGTCTGCCCTGCGGGCTCAGAGCAGTCTGGTGCAGCCCAGCATTGTCCACTCACACAGCTACAGTGATGATTTCACCCGACAGAATCAGAGCAACGACTACGCCTGGCACCAACTGTCACTGCAGGTGCAGGTAGGCATCTCTTAGCTGTCTGTGTAGTCACTGTAAAAAGGCTGTTTTAGAGTGCATCAGCAGTTTTCAAATGTGCCACTTTTGTGTTTGTAACGATATGCAAACATATTTCTCATTCGCTTTTCATGTTTTTTTGTTTTGTTTTTTGCTTTTTTGTTTAGATTTGCCTTCTCATATCTCACCAGAAAAATATTAAGTATATATATTAAAACTACTCAGTATGTTCTAATCTAAAAACCACTGATTTCTGCAATCTAATGGGGCATCATACATCCAGGGAAGTGCAACCTAAACTATTTAAAATTGTCTTTTGCTTGGGATGCAACACCATACTTCTATGAGGTTCTCTGTAATTGGGTGTTTTGTTGCCGTGGCGGACAGTGCAGTCAAAGGTCGCTGCAAGATCTTCCTCTTTAGCTATTTAGTGATTGCTTGCACCGAGCTTATAAGAGAATGCTGCCATCAGGATAGAAATGCTTCTCCATATGAGAGTGATCCCTCAGAATGCTGTTGGATTTTCCAGCTCCCTACTTGGCAGAGTGGGGTGTCATTTGTTGGTTTGTCTGAAATTTTTTGGGAGCCAGTGATCATAGAATTCCCTTTGTTCTGGATGCACATTCAGTTTCATTCACTCATATCTGTGGCAGTTACCTCAACTAGTCAGTAGATGGCCTGCCTCCATAGCATTTAGCACATTTCAGGTTTCTTTCCCAGTCTTCATAGACTGACAGTTGTGTACTTAGTGCTTGAGATCAGCTGTTGTCGGGGTTGTTTGTTGCTTGGCTCTCAGGCCTGTGGTATGTCGTGCAGCTGGTTGTAATAACTTTATTGGAGTGGAGGAGAATTTCATAACTTCCCCACTTATAAGGAGACAGAGAGGCTGTGACGAGAGCATTTTGTCTCTGGTAAGAGAGTCTATGATATTGTGCTTAGATAGTAGATCAGCAGCAGGTTAGTGGTTGGTTATTAGGCTTCAGCTGGTAGCTAACACAGATCCGTGTCACAGCCCAGTGCAGTATGCATGCAAAACCAACATCTGTAATTACTTTTAATCAATAATATGTATGGTGACACAGTTATTGTTTGGTCTATGATGTTATTTTTATAGTGTTATAGTAATGTTCATAGCTGCCTATTATTTAGTGTCAGTAGCTGCAAATGACACTAACAATGATAGAAAACAAAACAAAACAATAACAAAAAAAAAAAAAAAAAGATGTAGCGTGGATGCAATACACTTCAGAACTCACCCCCTGTGCGACAAAAAATCCTCTACAGTCCAAAGTGGGCTGCTCTGAGTCTTCCTTAGTGTTTAGAAAATTGAGCTGACTGCTGTCACTAAATTTCATATCTATTATGCAGTTGGCTTCCTTTATTTTAGTAGTTACCCAGATGCAGTGTTATCACTACTAGAGTTTGCAAATGTTGTAGCTGGGGGAGTCACAGCCATGAATTAATTTTCTGGTCACTCACATGCGCCCAGATTTTAACAGTTGGACTGCTTTGGGCCAAAATGTTTCTGGGCCGCATTGCCCAGAACATTTCTAGCTGGGTTATGAGGTTTGAGTTTGACTCCATAATGTGTTGACCAATCAGGGTGAAATGAAAAAAAAAAAAGAAACATTTGAACGATTGCTGAATTCAGATCACCTCAGCTCATGCAGTCCATTAGATGCTGGTCAAACATAAAAGAAAATGTTGACAAGATGCCCCTTTCACCAGCCACAGTCTATATTAAGATAACATTAATGTAAGGCATTTCTGAGCAAGGTGGCCACCAGCATGACACCAAAAAGGAGGGCACCTCTGCAGAGCAGGTGGGTTACCAGCACAGCTACAGCTACAGCTGTCATGTGTTTGGCTGCTCCACATGCACACACACACACACACACACACACACACACACACACACACACACACACACACACACACACTCACA
>OMLF01013125.1:5733-22255 GCA_900302615.1 Holocentrus rufus | reverse complement strand
GGCGGGGGTTCATTTCAAGATATTATGAAAAATAAATAAAAATACAACTCTCCTGACTGATTTTCTTTTTTTACCTGACTCTCCTCTTATTTTTGGAAGCAGTTGCAGTGCCCTCCCACCATCATTGACTTAGCTTGTTAAATCTAATAAACAGCTACAAACTATTATAACAGAGCAGCATGGGCACACAAGTTATCAGGGCACATCATAGGGATGTTGTATGATCATTCTGCATCCCCTGTACAGGCGGTACGTGGCCTTACTAGTCTAATGTTAGGTCATCCTATAAGCTACTTTACACTGCAGATACCTCGCAATGTCCTGATTGAACACCTGAAGCCAGCACAGACTTAATGTGAAAATATGTAATATTAAAAAGAAGGAGCATGGAATCCGTCATAACCTGCAAGCAGCTTGGCACTTAAATTGAATCACCTGGGCTTTAAACTCATCTCTCTTGCATGGCAAATCTTGTATGTGGTTTACCGTAAACTGAATATGATGCAAGGTTGCATCACAGCGTCTTTATAGCAGTTTTGTATCACAGTGGCATGTGGGGATGAAGGTTTATTCAATATTTTGGGCTCCCCAGGCAGAGTGACATATATGTTTAATAAATTATGGGACTGTACCACAATTTAGAGCTCAAGTGATTTTCTTTGGAGTTTGAAAAAGGGCGAAAAATAACCATCAGATGACTCAGACTCATGACTCACGGCATTACCCAAGTGTTCTGAAGCCAAATGATTGTACTGTAGGTCCAAAAGTCCAACATTCACCTCATTATCTAATAGATATTTTCTTTATTTCTTTATTTCTTCTGAACCACACCAACAGTTACTGCAGGCGTAAGCAGATGTTGCTTGAAAATACTGCAGAAATATTGTAATTAAGGGCAGAGTGTGCCTGAACAGCCCAGTAAGGTTGTAAACACAAACGGGGAAAGCCCCGGCTTCATTTTTAAGGTTAGAACAGTCCCACTGGAGCTTTCTTGGCCCATTTGCTCCCACATGCTGTTCAGCATGGACTGTAGTACAGAACTATGCAGGATCATTGCTGAATCCCAGTGACCACACAGTTGAAGTCACTGTGAGTTTACTCCTCTTTCAGGTGCGGGAGTATGAAGAGGAAATCCATTCCTTGAAGGAGCGGCTGAAGATGTCTCACCGCAAACTTGAAGAATATGAGCAGAGACTCCTTTCACAGGAACAGCAGACAAACAAGATCTTGCAGCAGTATCAGTGCCGCCTGGATGACAGCGAGCGCCGTCTAAAGCAGCAGCAAATTGAGAAGGACAGTCAAATCAAAGGCATAATCAACAGGTGATGCATTTAGTTTTCAGGCTGAGCTGGAATTTGCAGAAGCGAAGCTATGAGAGTTCCTGGTTTGCTTTCATTATTGCATCAAACTGGTCAAACAAAAATTCACTGGAACAGGCAATGCAACACAAAAGTTTGAAACTTTTGCAGTTGAGTTGCAAACAAGTGGCTGCTAAGTTGCAGAGGCAGTTGCACATTACAACAATAACAACAATAACAACAATAATGCCAATACTAATATTAATGATAATGCAGTTTAAAAAAATCAAAAATACCTCAAGAAAAAGATAAATGCAGGTAAAACACAACAGGAAAGAATTTGATGAAATGCGAGCATATCTATACTTAAAGCAGTTCAGATGCAGCTC
The DNA here is from genome assembly GCA_900302615.1 of Holocentrus rufus. Classification (NCBI taxonomy): domain Eukaryota; kingdom Metazoa; phylum Chordata; class Actinopteri; order Holocentriformes; family Holocentridae; genus Holocentrus; species Holocentrus rufus. The sequence continues at coordinate 20,568 of OMLF01013125.1, read as the reverse complement.
TGAAAGAAACCTGTCAGGGCAGCTGTACCTTAAAAATGAATGCAGTTAGACAAAAATAGAAGACCTTAATTTCATCAGATGGCCACATTTTCCTATACAGCAAATTTGAAAAGAAACCGGCTTCATAATTCTATTTTTGTGAACCGGTGTGTTTGTCTCTGTTGTCAGACTCATGGCTGTGGAAGATGAGCTGAGAGGGGGTGCCATTCCTGAAATTAAGCCTCGAATCCTCACAGACCAGGTTCGTGCTTGTGTCTCTGTCTTTTATTATCCGTATTTCAAGCGTAGGTTGTCAAAAGTCTTGTCCAAAAAACAGTTTAAATTCTCCTCATCATGTGCAGAGCTAAACTTGGTGCGACTCAATTGCAGGGCAAAAAGCAAACAAACTGCACGAATTCCTTACTTTTGTTATCTCTCAAAAATAGGTGTGTTTCACATCTGTAACATTTCACTAAAAACAGCCCTAAAAAACAAACACTGTATATTGCAAACCTGTGCTTGACTGCAGACAAAGGAATCACAGCTCAGCTACTCTGGGTCATAAAATTTACATGCAGAAGTTAATCCAGTTTGGTTAGTGCATTTGGTCAAGCAATACCCCATTCCTTACAGTCTTACAGCACTTAAACTGAGTATAATTTGCCGACCACAAAATGCATTCATCAAATAAAAACCTTGACTGACATGAATGTTGCATAATTCATCTGTCTTAAGTGGATATTGGAGCTGAGTCATCAGCAGCATCACAGTAATTCTCAAAATCAATAGACAGCCCGGCTTTCTGAATACCCTTAGTGGGCTGGGACGTGACGCAGAAGTATGCCGTGACGCAGGCCGATACCCTGTGTATGTTATATTTAGGCAGAAAGAATTCAAGAGCAATTCAGAAGCAGCATTTGCTGTCCTTGAATCCGGTCGCTTTCTGCATTCATGCTCTTTCCCCTCAGCTCTCAGTAGCAGCTGCAAACAGGCAAAATTACCTGTTTAAAATTCGATGGATGATATTTTTTTTCCCGGGGTCTTTTCATTTTGAAAACTTTCATTTTCAGTTTGACATGTGAGTGAGAGAAGAGGAAAGACCCCTGAACTCACAACACGATTTAGAGTCAAAGAAAGGACTTTCATGTTATGGCAAATACAGGATTGGTTACTAAGCGTCTTTACTGGCTCAAGGCGCCGCTGCAGCTATGAGATAGATTTGTGTTTCCTGTTTATTCCCCTATGCCCTCTTAATGCAGAATTTTACAGTACATTATGTCCCATTATAGAGGAACACTGATCCAATTAAGAGTTTAAAAATGCTGTTCTCGCAGAGCGGGACAGCCCAATTAATATTTCTGAGCATGAACAGCTCTCTTCTCCAAAGCCAGAAACCAGATAATTAAGACTTAAACCTGTGCTGTGATCAAGATAGAAACAGAAATATCTAATTATCGTCTTTTATTTTTTTTCTTGTCCTTTTAGTCTATCTATGGTGGGCACCCGGGATCCTGACTGCTAGAGGACTGGACAGAGTTCACGATGGTCTGAAGAGAAGAAGACTGATTTTGATGCTCCTACAAAACCCAATTAAGAGAGCTCTGCAGTGAATCCTGTCTAGAAATCCTCACAAACCAGCTGGAGTTATTGGAAGGTTTTTTCTCACCACATTCTTACAAACTTTGCACATATTTCCAACTTTGCCTGTACCAGAACTGACAATCAGTTTTAATGTGTGGAGCAATGTGTGCAGTGCATTGTCTACTCTGCACATATTGACTTCAATACAAGCCAGTGCCACATCAATGGCAATATTGACCCTAATGAGTTTCTTTATTAAAGCAGAAGTAAGAAAACATGAATAAAACATTGGAGTGGAAGATGGATTCACGATTTTTCCCTGCTACAGGCAACACATGTGATTCTCACTTAAAGTGGCTAGAGGCGAAATGTAGAATAGGCTTTTACAAGTACAGTATTCCCCCTGGTGACGCCTGCAACAAGCAGCAAGCATGTTGTTAAATCATGTCCTGTTCACCACGCTCAGATGCAAGGCCCGAGTAAAAAGCTACTGTATGTCTTCACAAATTATGTGTTATTTTATTCTGTTGGAGTCATTCAGAAAGATATTTTCTTATTTAAAATGTGTATCATTATGATTTTCAGTCTTTACTTTGAGTAATTTAGTTGAATAAATCCCATTCAGTTACAGTAGCTGCTTGCAATGGCCTGTCTAGAATATCCCATTCATTATCTTTCCCTATGAGGCACAATGTCTCAAAGTCTCAACTGCAATCTCTTTAATATTAATTTAGCCAGGCCAATTTTATTAAAATAAAAGCATTACTCATAGCTAATGAGCCTTTTCTAAACAATGTGAGTAATAGCGGAATTACTTTTCTAAATTGAAATGATCTTAGACTGTATTTTGTGAACTTTGTAAAATCTTATGCTACCTTTTTGACCTAAAATCACAGGTCCCACAGCCACAGCTAACACAAACATCCGTCTGCTCCGCCTCTTCTGCGTTTTCCTCAGACAAGAAACTACTCATTTTAAATTTGCCTCAGTGTTACCAGTGGAGTTAATTGTGATTCTGAGTATTAATTCACTAATCATAATAATAGACATCATTTTCAAAACGGTGATGCAAAGTGCTTTACAAGAAATATAGCCCTTACATGAATGAATAACAGGATTGCAAGAACAACAAATCCTATAATTTTATCCGTAAGCAAGAGATCATACCGAAATCGCTCTTTCCTTCACTGTCTTCTGGATCTCAGGCTATGCACCGGCTCATAAATGGTTAAAAACATCTGAGATGTAGTACGGATCTACCTTAGCCAAGCCTTAAAAGTAATAAATATAACTGTAATATCTTAAAGGCCCTGAGCCTGAGCCTAGCCTCTCATATCTGTCATCCTCTTTTATGATTTTACCTTTTCTTATTTGATATCTTTATTGTACAGCACTTTGTAACACTGTTTTGAAAATTGCTATATAAATAACGTTCAAATTTGTTATTATAAACATTATGTACTACTGAAAACGAATCATATTTTAGCAAGTAGTGAATTACTCATCTATTGTGTTTAGCGCTTATTCTGAAGCATAGATGTGCAACAGTTCTGCATGTGCTTTTTAAAACGCGAGGAAGAGTAAAACAGTAAACTGTTTTTTCAGAATGTCAAAGCCTAAGTATTCAGATATTACACAGTTGTACCACTTAAAGCTTTGACATGGCTTTCTTATTGGAAGGCATCCTTTTTTTTAATCCAACCTGCTGACTCTTCCGTTTTTTCAGAAGAGGGTGGGCATTCGGCCTTTTGCATTATACAACATGAAAGTACTGAGAGACACGGACACAGAGAGACTGACGGAGAGCGGAATGAAAGACGGAGAAAACAATAGAACAATAATGGATTTTCAAGCAGGGATATGTAGTATATGTGCATAGGAGTTGACTGCCTTACAGTCTGTGCCACAAGGCCCAAAATAACATGCCAATACAAAAAAACTTGTAAGCTACTTTGTATATTATATGTCTTTTTTTGTAGTCAGGTGATGAATTAATAAGCGGTGTGTTGGTTAACTCTGTATGTTGGTCAAAATAATTTATATTGCAGATTTCGTGGTTGATATTTATTTTAACCTCTTGCCTTTAAAAAGACTTTTTCTTTCAAGCTGAATATCAATGATACAAAGTTATATGTTTATGTTACTGGAAATGTATAAAATAGCTTAAGGTATATCTTTTCTGATATGTAAACTGTATTTCATTCAAGGGTAGGCCGTTAGGCATGTTGAATTTGTAGTAAACCTATACTTTGAGATGAACTCTTAATGCTGCAATCCAGAAACAACAGTGTCATGGACTGTGACTGCGTCCATGGGATGGAAACTGAACAAGTTAGAGTCGTTGTTATGGCAGATCCAACAGCAGCTCTCTGTTTAAGACGGAGTAATACAATGCTGTTCAAATATCTAGCCTATGATGTATAACCAAAATGGCAGTGGTGCTTTCAACAATACTGGATTGCAGTTTTAAGTCATCTTCATTTGAATTTTGCTTTTTTTTAAATTTATTTTTAATTTATTTCTTTTTCTTAATTGGCGTGCATTGCAATACAGTATTTTGAAATGTAATACTGTGCTTCTGTTTCCATTTCACAAAACTGCAATCCATAATCTGAAAAAAGCTTTTTAAATACATCAAATATATAATATGCCCATATATTCTTAAAAAGTTAGACTTTCTATGTATTAGGTGCGGTGGTACAGTATGCTACCTCTTAAGTCCTGCCCTCATTTCCCTTTTCTTTTAGGTTGTTGTTTGAAATTATGAATTGGGTCTTTATTATACCTTATATCCCAGCCTTGGAGAATACTTACTCTATTCGGCTGGAAAGTTTCCATTCATTTTGTTTACTTGATAGGAAAAGAAATATCGCCGGTAAAACTTCTGATTTTGTTTCTAACCAGATGCAAAGTCATGCATATTTTTTTGGTTGCTTGCTCATTGCTGTTCTAGGATTATAAAGGCTTTGCCATTGAGGCCATTTTTAAGGTTTGTCCTGCTTGCTAAAGTAGTGAAGTGCCGTTATCATTACATAAAAATCTCCTTTTCAATATGGGATGCGAGTGTTTGTGTTCCAGGAATTCCTCAGACTCAGGTGTTACCAGGGACACACAGATATTGATAGCAAGAAGTACTAATTTTAATGCCAAATCCCCAAACTATTAATGACAGCTCCTTTTTTTAAATCTTTGGCAAGTGGCCATGGTTAAAGCAGTGTAATGCCATTCAAAGTGCACATTAAATGGTTTGAATGGATTGTGCTGAGGCAACTACTCCCTGCTTTGTGTTGGGTGTTTCCTGGCCCCCACACTGTCCATTTAAATGGTTAAATTCACACCTCGTCAGGTATTATTCTTATTTAAAACGGAAGAAGAAATGGAACAAGAGTTTCATTCCAAATTACATATCCCTCTTTTCAAAAATGTGACAAATAGCATGAAAGTAGCTTGCTATGAAATAATATTGAAATGATTTGTTATCTGAAGAAATCCTTTGCTTAACACTTTAGATGATATAACATTCTGTATATTTTGAATAACGGCAAATTAACATCAATGGACAATTTTACATTTTGAAAACAGATGAATACCAATTTGGAATGAAACACTTCAAGTATTTTCCTCGGCAGCTATTATTCTGCACAATTGACCTACTGTGTCACAGTTTAGCTAGTGGGATTACTGACTTGAATTAGGCCTACTGGATGTAATACCTTAATTTACTTGACATTTCTTTTGAAATAAGCCATGCCCCTTGAATAAGCCATACCCTCAAGTCCCCTGATGTTGTATGGTGGATGTTATATAAATGTTGGTAGTTAAATTCATAATGATAATTATTGTAGGTATGATTACTCTTGTAATTATTATTATTAGCGTAAGTATATTTGATTGATATGATTTGTTATGTTTGAACAAAGGGAATGTATTCATTTTTCAGGTGATTTTTCCGAGTGATTTAAATAAATTAATAAATCCCTAAATAACAAAAGCCTTTTCTTTCGAGCTCCTCGGTCAACCACTTTATTCAAATCTGACCAAGAGTGAATTCAGCTTGTGCAAAGTATAAAATATGAACATTTGGATGATTTGCAGTCTTTGAAAAGTTGATTCAAACTCAAATTAAAACCATTTAAAAAAAATCTATTGGCTACACAAGATATAAAAACAAATGAAAAACATTCTCAGGAATTAAATTTAATTTAGATGTTAATAGTTGTAGAAAAAAGGCCGACCTCATAAAGCAAGAAACCTATGAGATTGAAATATGAAAGATGGAAATGTAATAGTATGAGCACTGAGGGGAATTTTGTAGGCACACGGGTACATTTTCTGTCTTAACACTGCTGTGTATTAAAGCTCATCCGTGCATGGAAATTCAAACAAAAATTATGCAGGTTCACAAAATCAGTTTTCCATCCATTGTTTATGAAGAAGGTACGAATCTTGCATCTTGATTTTCTTGCAGCTCGAGATCTTGAGCTGCATTTAGATTGAGATTGTAGACATTGAGGAATATGGATAACTTATTAACTCCCATTGTTCACTGAGAAATGTCAGTAAAATCTGACAACACTGATGTTGGCTGTAGTGGAAAAAGGAGCCTTGTCACCCTCTGCAGTGGATTTCTAAACTCGACCCTTTCAGCTCTCCTTTCCACAGGACAGTGATATTGTTCCCTCTTATGATGAGGAGTTTGCTGAAATTGATTTAATATGATCTTCTTGATCCCCTTCAGTCTACCTTGAGGGTTAACCACTCTGTGGATGGCACCATTAAAGTGGCCCTCCATTATGTCGTCTGGTTTCACTGCTAGCCTACAATATGTGGACTTCACCATGGCATTGAACACAATCATCCCAGAGCTGTTGCAAGTGAAGACAGGAGGTTAGCTCCCTGCTTTCCAGGTCCCTCCCTGTGTCTCCTCGGTCAAGCTGCTCATATTTACAGATGACACCACCTTTGTAAGCCTGACCAAAGGCGATGAAGCATCCATCTGCCATGGACAAGCAACCCTGAGCTCAACACTGCTTACATGGTGGAGATGACGATTGATTTCTGCAGGCATTCACTAACCGACCTTCCCCAGGTAATCAATAGTGCTGCTTTGACAGGAAGGGGCCAGCTGCAGCTGTGGAGCTGCAAGGGGAGTCCTGCAACCAGAGGTCCACAATGAGAGGACTCCTGTTCCTCCACCATCCCCAAGATAACATGTCTATGGGCCTTTGGCAGAAACGACGGGGGTTACTTTATAGCTTTAAGTTTTAACAGGAAACAACAAGTAAGGGTCCTTTCATTGTGGTGCTCTGGTTGTGGACGAGCCTCTTGTGTCTCCAAGGCTGCAGGCAAACCCTCATATGAGATGAGAACATCTCAGGATCACCCACCAGGGGATGCTCTTCCTGCATCAACACACAGCTCAATGTGTGTCAGCCACTGATCCATCGTGATCTACATTCATAATATACTCTCTCTATATATACTCTATAATATACTAATATACATTTCATTTTAGTGGTCTCAGACACTCCATCCGCCTGTCACTGATAACAGTCTGGCTCTCCTTCCTCCCATTCCAAGGCCAGACTGCTCCATGTCATTCAAACGGCTGAGTGAGTAGTGGGATGCCAGCTGCCCTCCATCAGAGACCTGCATGACATCAGAGGATTGCTGCCAACCCTGCTGACCAGGCCAACCACCTGCTCGACACGCGGCCCTCTGGAAGATGAACGAGCGTTGCAACACCCTCCACTGTTCAAGTGTGTTCCCAATGACATTCACCCTCCTCAGCCAGCTCTCCAGGCCACCCCTCCTCTACATCCACACCTCGGGCATGCTCACACACTCACACACACACACGCACATGCACACACAGCAATCTATGCCAATGCTGCTATAGTGCAGCATTTGCTCGGGTCTGATTGCATGTACAGTATATGTAGCTAAAATATTTATGCTTATACTGTCAAACAATATATCTTGTAAGCACCACATGGAAGGTCTTGTTATCATTTTCCCCTTTACATAGTATAGGCATATCAATTCTTTCTACTTGACAATTAAAATAGATTATGATTCTGACCAAATGTCCTAATGAATTTGGCGATTGCAGGTACTATATGAATGACTTTAACTGAAAATACATTGAAAATACACCACAATATGAATGGTTGTCCACTGTATGATGAAATTAGTGATGTCAATTCTGGAGGATGATTTGTGCATCCCTGTTAGTGTGTGGGCTTTGAGTGGGCCGCATTAAGCCATAAATTGAACACCACCACCACCTTGTGGTAAATAGGGATCCTAGGGCACTGAATAAGATGTTTGACTTTGAGTTTTGGTCAAAGTAACAGTGGGGAAAAAAGATTTCTGACAGATATGGTCATATATTCAGGTTGTTTGGATATCAGAGCAATAGAATTTGTGAATGCCATCATTCCCGTTCTGCACAATAGAAGAACAGAATAGAATAATATCATTCTCCACGCTGTAATTCAGCCTGGTCGCCCTCCACAACACATAATATTACCGACGCTTTGTCAGAAAGGTGGAATGTTTCTCGAGTATTTCTGTGAGAAGGTGGGAAACATTTAGATGTCAGATTGTCCTCCCTGGGTGTATTGTGTCTGCCTCTTGAGGCTGCCCTGCATCTTTTAGCAATTTTGGAACAAATTTCCCTTGAGACCCCAGCAGACATCATTTCACACAGGAAATACTTATCTTCCTCCTTGGACATTATTCAACCCAAACTGCTTGGCACCATTGGCACAAACATCTTATCTATCATAAATAGCTCAGACTTCTTGTATGGTTCCTTTAAACATGCCATTGTACAACCACTGCTGAAAAAAATATACCATAGATGACATTCCCCTCTCAACAGTTACAGATCTATTTCCAAACCGACATTTCCAGCCACCGTACTAGAAAGGTTCACTTTTCTTCTCTGCTTCTATGCTTCAACTTCATGACATCATCTGCAGATATATTTTGATATAACTTTTCACTTTTGTTTCACCTTAAAAACTGGATTATTCTGTACCCTCAAGGATTATAATATGCTTTTCTAGACCCAAAGTGCTACAAATTAAAAGCAAGAACATCAAAGCAAAGAATGGAGCTGAAGAAACAAGCAATATTAAACAAGCAAAAGAGAGAGAAAAAAAGACACATTAAAATAATTTTCATGTTAAAACAATAGCACAACAAAACACGTAACCTGTACAAGCACTGTCTGTCCAAGAAAATGTCTAAACTTGACCAAAATGTTCACAATTTGCATGGACAAGAAAATCTTTAGAAAACATAGAAACCACAAATAAGGTCAAATAAGGCCAGAATTGAATTAACATAAAAAACAGTGCTGTGGTGTACAGTTAATACTATAAATAATAAAGCCAAGGCATTCCTCAGCAATGGACTTAAAAAGCTTTTAATCCTTGGGGTGGTTCCTTTGAACAGCAAACTGTTCCCTCTCAGCTTTAGGCTCTCTAGCTGTACAACATGAAAAGTAAGTTTGCTCGTGTTCTGCAGATATGACAAATTGTCAGGAAGAGCTGCCTTGTTGGAAGATCTGGTCGTATTGTAAGTTAAGTAGACTAACAAAGAAATGTGTACGATTGACGCATTTCATTTGACAAATGCAACTTGTCAATTTTTATGCATGCAATGTTAAATACAGCGGAGACCCTGCTCTGTCCCGATCATAGAAAAATCAGTGGGTCAGATAAAAGGCCACTAGATGGCGACAGTCTAAGATCGAAGCTCCACCTTGATCAGTTCAGCCACATTTGTGCAAAGCTGAGTTGTCAAAAAAGTTTCTGTAGCAAGCCTATTTTAGCCACCAGCCATGGCAAATTCATTTTGCAACTTTAGTGAGAAAATACATCTCACATATAAAAGGAAAATATGTAACACTGAAGCAAAATACACTGAAAGAGTTTTCTGTCTGTCAAGTTAGTCTATAAATGGCATTAAAGAAAGACAGACATCAAAATGATCCCTCCACTGTTAGAGGTACAAATACAACCTGGATATTGTACATTGTAAGCAAGGCTTTTGTCTGTCTGGTATGAATCAGACTTGTGATACAAACACCGTATAGTTATATATTGAAAGATCAAGACAAATTCTGAATAAATAAATAAATAAATAACACATTTAATCAAAGGTTTTTTACTTACCTTGGTTTTCAATACATGATTTTTTTTGTTCTATACAGTCTTGTATTTTTACAAAAATTTCTAAATTGATGCTTATCACGTACAGGAGGAGTGAGTTAAGAACACAAGGTCAACCAGAGTGCAGATTAAAAATAATTTATTAATATATGTTCAGAGCAGTGACACAATCCTGTCATTCACAGCCCTCGACAGCCTGACTCCAAGCCACCACCCAAACAGTAGCAGTGCAAGCAATATTTATTGTTCTAAAAAGGATGATAATAAACTTGTAAGTATTTCCTTAATTGCAGTAATAATAATTACATTGACTCTCCCCCACCTAGATAAAGAGAGAGAGAAATGTGAGGAAGGCTGAGTCAGAGTGGAGGGAGTTGAGTTTTTAGTGTCGTCCTCTCATAATGTAAGACAACAAAACCTGAAGAATATGTGGCAGCAGTAGCTTAGGAGAGGTGATTGTAAAATTTATTTAAGTATACAAGAATTTCAAAGCTTCAGCTTCTTCACATCAGATTTAAAACATACCCAGATTTTTTGGGGGGAAAGACATTTCTTTCTGCAGTGCCTAATCAATAATCCTTAAATAAACAAAATGTCATCCTTGCTACATATAACTTATGTATAGGCTTGTTGAAGTTTGACTTCTCTAAAACACAAGTACTGTGACTTTATGGGGTTGAATCTGCTGATGGAATTGTGGACAGCAGCGCTAACCTCTTTGTGTCTGACTGGACCGTCTGACTGTCCATGTTGTTGAGTGGAATGGCCAAATTCCCAGCTTGTCCCTGTCCATCATCAGAATTAATTTTATGGAGATATCTCTTGGACATGATAGCCATGCCTAATTTCAAGGCCAGATGACGGAGGGCCACATGATATTCTTTGCGGACTAGACAGTAGATGACAGGGTTGAAGCAGCTGCTGGTGAAAGCCAAGCAGTTTGCCAGAGGGAAAAAGTAGGTTTGAGCAAAGTAGAATGACGGGCTGATGTCTGCAATGTCGAGCTGGACCAGGGCACCCCAAAAAGTGATGATATTGTATGGGAACCAGCAGGCACAAAATGACAGAACTACCACGGCCACAGACTTTGAAACATTGGCCTTTCGCCGCGGGTTGACGCCTTTCAGTTTATGGCGACAGAGGAAGCGTAGCAGAAGCAGATAGGACAGAATGATGATGGCATAAGGCAGCAGGAATCCAAACAGGACTCTCAGGAGCTGGTTTATCCCAAGCCAGGCGGTACCAGCCGGGAAACGGAGTAGGCATGCTGTGTCATTGCCTATGCCCACACGGCTGACGTCTGCAAATATGGCTCGGGGTGCCGCAGCTACAAGTGCCCCACCCCAGATTAACACCGCGGCCACCTGAGAACTGCAAAATCTACTGCACAGGGAGGCGGTGGGTTTCATCGCCGTGGCCACAGAGCAGTACCTGGTCAGGCTCATTGCTGTCAGGAAGAAACAGCTAGCATAAACGTTAAGTCCTGTGAGTAATGATACAGCCTTGCATGTGGCCAAACCAAAGGGCCAGCTGTAGTCCAGCGCATTGTCCATTGCCCAAAATGGCAAGGCCATGGAGAAAAGGAGGTCAGCCAGAGCCAAGTTGAACACAAAGAAATTGATCGTGCCTGTGGTGATGGTGTGGGTGAAATACAGCAGGAACATCACCAGCAGGTTCCCCACTATCCCAGCAGTAGCCACAACAAAATACACCACGGAGAATACAATCCGCAGCCAGGGGGAGCCATCACCCAGAAAATCCAAGTCGTAGATGAAGCTGTTATTGTGGTAAATCAGCTGGGAATCATTGCAGGATCGACCTTCTCTACACATGTTTAGGAAACTGTTGAGGAGCTCAAGTTTGTTGAAGTCAGTATTAGACATTTCAGCTCCCCTGAAGGCAATGCTGAATGTTACTGTTGCAAAGCTGCTGTTTGAAATGTATTTACTTGTACACCTTGAGGCAGTAATGAATTAAGAATTAAAGTTCTGGTGGTCTGTTTACTCGCTGGCAGTCACCAGTCCCTGCAAAGGAAAGAGGAAATTATTGTAACATAATAGGCACTGCAACTTTATGAGTAAATAAGTAGATTAGACCTTTGGTACTTGTCAGATAAACAAATTACGGTAAAGCGTTACCCATTGAACAAGATAATCAAATTTAATCCCAAAGAATCAAGCCTTGCTTGAAATTTAATTGGCAGGCCAAAAGAAATGTAAAATGAGTGGAAGGCAAATTCCACTCTATAAAGTGAAATATCATGTTTGCCCCAGTCAATAGACCTCCAAACCCATTTATTTTGGAGGAGGATTTTCCTGTTTTAAATATCCATTTCACTTCATAGCCAACCATAGTGAACCATAATGTATGATCACAATGTCGTATATAACCAAGTATGAGAGCTGGTTCTAAAATCAACAAAATTTTGTTTTTGCTTTGTTTGCATTTGAAGTCATTTTAATAAATACATACAAGATACAATAATAGAATAATAAATACTATGTACAATAGATACACTTTTTACATAAACTGCATGGAGTTTTATTTTCCTTTGAAGTTCAATAGTACAAGATAGATAGATAGATAGACACAGACAGACAAAAATACATGCTCTGGACCCTGCAGTCAACTGAATCATCACAAACATGTAAAAGGACCTCATGGTATTGTGATAATATTGTGATATTGTGCTATAATGGTGTTGTGATAGTCTCTGCTTCATGAAGCCTGGGTCACTCAGAGGACACACAGGCAGAGGTGGGTGGTGAGCAACAAGGGTGTCTTTTTACTCACCATCCAATCACAAAATTACCCAATTTTGAAGGAGCTTACATATCAAATGTTAATGATGCCAAGTCACTCAAGACCCCTGAGTCTTCTCAAAGGTTGTAGTGGTCTCCTCTGCATAAACATTTTTTGGGAATCCACAAAAAGCTAAAATAAATAAATAAATAAATAAACTCTCAAACTTGAATTGAAAGTATCGATCCAGAACCTGTTATAGTAGCTTATGATGTAACTTCTTGAGAGAATTAGTTTCACAATGGCTTTCCTGTAGCATTCATATCATGTTATAAATTCTCCCACATGCTATACCTATGGAGAGAATGGAGTAGATCACATTAACTTCAATTCCCTCGTTTCCAAAGTTAATCAAAGTGAAGCTGATGCCCAGTGCAGCATTAGCACAGGTCCAGTATTCATTTAAATGGCCAAAGAGACACGCAGTCTTCTTTCCTGTTTGATAATATCAGCCAAACAAATTTTGGGTAGCCAAAACATCATCTATGTGACTAAAATGAGAAGAAAAAAAAAGTTAAATTATGTTTACAATTCCGTTTCCATCAAAAGATAGTCGTCTAAATCAGGACAACTAACTCTTCTGGGTAAAGGTAAGACAAACAAAGGGCTGTTTGAGGTCATTGTTACAATCTGGCTACATAATGGGTTGAAATGAGTTTATGCAACAGCAGTAAATGAATTAGAAATCTTACAGACCCCTGCTGACAAATTACAACATCAAACATGTATTAAAATCATGAAAGATCACCAAATTGGAGGCTGGTAACTTCAGTGACAAAACTGTAAACTGTCTTTGAACATGTAAAATGTGGAGAATACAATCATTTCTGGGTATTTTTGTCTCGCAGAGTCTAAATCTGTGGCCTGTAGTAAACAGAGTAGTACACAATCTGAATTATTTCATTATAAGTTACTCTAAGAGACTCCAAATAAGCAGCTTGAGAGAACTCTGTACATTGGATGTCAATAACTGTTGGAACCTTTTTTTTTTATGAGAATAGTGATGATCACATAATCAAGAAGTTACAGACAAAAAAGTTAAGTTAAAAAAAAATGAAGATTTGACATTTAATAACACATTTATGTAATATGAACTCTTTCTCGACTGCACTTCTATAAATATATGGTGAGTTAAATTCTTACCTGTTTATCATAAAATTGGTCAGTCTTCAGGATTCAGTTCCTTGCAGCTGGTATGTTGTATGATCCACATCATACAAAGAATTACCTTGAGGGCAGTCAACTACATTAGCCTGGATGTCACCCACGCTGAATTCACGCTCCACCCCACCATACATTTTGCATATTCAGCCTGGAAATTACCTTAGCTGGTTCTGCTTAAGGGCTGGGAGAAACAAACAAACAAACAAACAAACAAAGATGGGTTTATCAGAAAGAAAAAATAATTTTAGATTTTTTTAACTGATTTGAAACTCAGCAAATAGAGATATTGCCTGAAGAGAAAATATAATAACTTCAATGCAGTCATTACAAAAACACAACTGGATAGCACACTCTGCAGACCTGTTGACTGTGTGTGGGATGTTTTAGGATAACAGCATAGGTACAAATACAAATAGGTCTTATTTGCAGATATAATTCTTATGTCTGCAAATATGGATCATTGTAAGCCATCCACAATAGCACAAAATGTAATTTCTTATATAAAACTGGTCAAGAACAACTGTTTATGCCTGCCTATCAGTAAACTGTGTATTTGTGTGTGTATGTAAAATACCTGTGGTGGTGTTAAAACTGAAACTCCACAAATCTGATATACAGATTGAAAAGTGACCAGGCTTCAACAACTGTAGCAAGATAATTTGTTTTCTTCTATTTATATCTAGGACCTTGCTCCAAGATTAGATTGCGCAACATAGATGACTCCGATTGTAAACTGTTGATTGCGGAAAGATCATCAGCAATGAATGAGTAAATTACATTAGGTTGGAATAGGCGGAAGAGTGGGGCACTTGATTAATGCTGATCTCTCTAAACTGAGCCATCTTCATGAAGTAGCTGAGCCAAGCACATGTATTTTCCTTGAATGTTTACCTTTTCCTTTCCAGGAACATGTTACACAAACCTGAACATTTACATTTCTTGACCAGCTTGATTTTTCCAACTGCAGTGGATTTGATTAATTCCATAGCTTATTATTAACATGTAACAGAGTTGAAAATCTGTTAAAATAACTCCTTTGTTATGCATCTTAGCGTGCTATAAAACAGCAGTAAAACTATAGCTTTTTTTGGAGGTTTTTTTTTTTTTTTTTTTTGTACGAGTTTTG
>OMLF01013124.1:79817-91795 GCA_900302615.1 Holocentrus rufus | reverse complement strand
TTTTTTATTTTTTTTTTTTTTTTTTTTTTTTTTTTTTAAATCACAGATGTTATTGACTGTTCTTGACCACAGAAATAAGTTGCAATTTTTGACTGAATGTATCCCTTTAAAAAACTGTTTTGTCCACTAATGTGGCTTTTGAGAGCTGTTGCTGATTAAGTAATGTCAAGTATAGGGTTAACAATTTGCATATGAAGCAAATCGAGACTGTATTTTGCCGAGACTTTTAAATTCTCATGGAACTAATCTGGCCATTCAAAGACAAGGAGGAAAAGCAAGACTAATTCCCACTACAAGACAAAAGGAAATGGCTCAAATTTTGATGGGTTTTTCCTGATCCAACCCCAGCCTCTAAATAGCAACATTGTTCTTTGTGTTTTAGTCACACTTGTTTTATTTCTTTTTTTTCCAAGTGGAGGATTTCATCACAATGCTGGACTAGTGTTGTGTGGTGCCAGAAAATGATAATGCCACAAGAGAATCCTTGCTCTGCCTCTAGGGCCCAAAACATACGCTAGTGGAGAGCCTGGTCTTACACAATTAATTCCCTTAATAACAAAGAAAAAAAAATCTCTTGGAGAAAAAAAACAAAACAAAACCAGAAGCTTTTGCCTTTTGTTTTCTTACCTTTTGTTTGACGTTCTCAAGAAAGATGGGACACACACTTTCTCACTGGTTCTTCCTGCAGCTCGTTCTAAAAGATGCTTATTTCCATACGGTGATACCTGCAGTTGTTTCTCTCCCATCTCTGTCTGTATGTTTGATGTGTCATTCGTTGAGATGGAACTTCAGCTGGAATAAGTAAGAAGGTGAACATCTGACTGACTCCTCTTTTTTTTCTGCTTTTCATTTTCTCTGCCATGCTAATTATAAATAGAAACCTTGATAGAGATTAAAGAGGCATTTAATTTATTAATGCTTTTAATTAATTAAGGCAGAAATTCAGAAGGGAGCACGACAAAAGCTACAATGAATTTTTAACATGAAAAAGAATCGACATGCCCGTGATGGACCTGATTAGTGTGTCTCCCCATTGATCTATGTATTCTCTTTGCTCTGTGAAGTTTTTTTTTTTTTTCCCCCTGCTATGCCTCTCTGTGAGAGCTGGTGCTGCACTTACATTACGGTGAATCCCCCGTGCCTGAAAATGGCTGGTAGGAGCACTCATTATTGTGCTGAAATTATATGGTGAGGAATGGTACAGTAGAGCAGAAGTAAGGTAATAAAGACATATTTTACAGTTATAGTATTGCTCTGCACAAAAATTGGCCTCATTAAGGTGATCTTTTTTGCTGTTATGATGAAATTACCCTGTCAAGCACATATTAAATACAGTGTTGATAGCTTAATATTTAATTTGTTATTATTTGGCTGTAGAGTCAGGTCTTTGTTGCTATACACATGCGAACAACAGTCTATCTTTCCAGACCCTCAGCTGTGCCCCGATGTACTTCAGATAAAACAATAAAGGCCCCTTTCCTCTTCACATCAAGAAAAAAAAACACTAACGCAAATGTGAGCAATCAGGAGCTGGCACTAGATCCGGTTCCAGCTATTGTTTGTCCAACTTAACAGTTGAAACAGTAAAGCTAAACACCCAGGACGCTGTCATTTGTCAGGGTAATTCCTGTCATTGTTCATTTCATTTATGAGTACACCATTTGTGGTAATGAGATTTGTTTTAATGTGCGCAGAGCTAACCAAGCACAGCTAACACTCAAATAAGCTACTAGTTCACATCCAGTCACTGGTTAAAACTAAATTAAAATGATGCAAGCAAAGATTTCAGATCGACCTTGAAGGCGCTCAGTCACTGTATAGAGCACGTACCATGTATTATAACTGCTGCAGTGCGGGTTTGATTCTGACCCGCACCCGCTGCGTGTCACCCCCTCTCTCTCCTTGTCTTTCCCATCTATCTCCACTGTAACTATCAAATAAAGCAGCAATGATAAAAAAAAAACAGACAAACAATAAAACAACAACCCTGTAATTTTCCCCAGACCTGCACACTATAATCAGATGGATGGGGACATTTGTTTACATTTGTTTACATTTGTTTCATTTAGAAAAATGCTATTTTGTTGTGTTTGGTTTGTTTAACTCCACAAGTCAAAATGGTGTATTTTCCATGCTTCACAGGAAAACTCACAGAACCATGAAAAGCACAGAACAGCAGAAAATGCTGTGCGTATTCTGTACATCTCAAGTGACGCACCTGTTCCCAGTGGACACAGCGGCACTGACTGACATGGCTGCGTGTCAGTGCTGCACATGCATGGATCCAGATCCGTATCATATCTGGGGGAAATTGGCCTAAACAGTTGTATTAACGATAGAATAAGTCGACTAACATCTGACAGCTTAAGTGTGTGTGACTAAACAGTGATAAACAGTGCAGAGGTCCAGGCCCTCAGTTTTTCTTTTTGGTTCCTGTGAGCCCCGCATGTCGAGCATAGATCAAGGACCAAGTGGTTTTTGTAAGTACTTTGTATTGTCTCAAATGAGAAATGAAATTGGGAAGAATCACAGACTAATTTTTGACAAATTTTGTAGTCTGGACTCATAAAGTGTCTGTGGATCGGAGTGCTGATGTGAGATCAGTTTGCCTTGACCAGATTGCCCCTAACTGAAGTTTGAATCATCATGAGGTTTGATCCAGAGTTGGGAGCAGTCACCTTTGCTCGAGTGACAAGTAACTCAGAAGTTGTAGGCGAGTCATAAATTACTCACAAGCCCCAAGTGAAGTCAGGTTCAGTACCCAGTTATGGATGTCAGTAGATTTTAGAAATAAAAAAAAAAAACTTCCTCTTGAATAATTTATTAGGCTCATAACTATGCAACGAATTCACGTTTTAGTTTGATATCTCAGGAACTGAAATGTAGATTTCACTGTCTTACCTAACTTAGTCGGGTTAAAAACAAATACAAGTCATTTTGCCTTGAAAAAAAGGTTCTTGTGTGCAGTCATTGAAGAAAATATTGCAAATGAATGCTTTCTCATTGTATGAATTGAACTTTTAATTCTGCAGTATATTCAAAAGGAAAAAAATAAAACAAATCACAAAAACCAACAAAACAGAATCACATCAGCGTCATTAAAACATTGTTATATATGTGGCTCAGGTTGTTTTAGAATTGAATGAACATTATATTGAATTCAGACTGATGTAGCAATGCAAGAGAATGCAATATTTTGAAGTTGTGAGAACGCACAGCACTTTTCAGACCTGCCTCCCTCACACCCAGACATACAGACGTACTATGCAATAGAAGCTGGTAATTGGTCTGCACCTCTGGAGATTTACTCCAAAATGAGATCCACCGTTTAAAAAGAAAGGATGAAAGACACCAAAACAAAAACAATGTCAGCTCTTAAGATGTGCTGGCATGAACTTAAAGTACATGATTATACCAGTCTTCCCCTTAATGCCACAGTGGAGTCAGCCAGCAGGTAATTTTATACACGATGTTACACACATGGATTATAGCAAGGGTTAGAAAGAATTTCACACTGACACTAACGAAGAGGGTTAATGTTAAAATTAATTGTGTAAGACCCATTTCCTTAACATGTTTTACATAACCTACCACTCTGAGCGAGTTTTCAAGTAAATTCCAGATTCTAAGTTTGTGATTTGTGAGACACACATTTTATACACTGCTACTCTGTGTCTTTGACCCCAGAACAACCGATTTCTTTTTGTGTCAAGCAGCTAAGGCTACATTGTCCAGCCCTAGCACAGTGTGCGAAAATGATTCTCTGTAGCATCAGAGAGTGACATAAGAAGATCTTGGCTAGGTTGTGATATTATTCAGAACCAATTTCTTGGCATACTTGTAAAAGAGGGCGTCTGTCCTCAGTGTGTGTCCTGAGTTGAAATAAAAGATTGAGTGAATTCAGTAATTAATTTGTGTCCTTGTTTTAGAGCCATTAGACAGACAAAAAAACAAAACAAAACTTAAACATAAGGTCATTTACTTTGACAGAATTTCTTTTAATCTCGTTTTTAAGACTGTACACTGTATTTTATGTACATTTATTTATGGACAGTTGAGGTTGCAATCCATGTAATTTGAATTTTCTAAAATAACAAGCTGTTCAGAAAATGAAAAAATGACTGATGACTGTTCATTTCAAGGGTTTCGTTATTCATCTGCTCAGGCTATTGTGACACACACCCTGGATGACCTAATCAAAGCTATGTCTAGCCTGTCTTCCCCACTTAACCCAAATATACCAGAACCAAACTGCAGATGGTGTAAATTGTGGAGAAATAGAGGATTAATCACCCTTTTGTCTGCACACCTGTGAACTAATTATGGTTTTTTGAGCTGAGATGATAATTCAAATTCCTCCCAATTTTGTACTTTTGTTCATCATCACTTCTATTCTCGTCAAGGGGATTACTTGCAGATGCATGATACTATGAAAACTAAAGACTTGGAACGGCCCCACAGAGCAACACACCACACAAAGAGTGTGGGATATTAACTTTTCTGACCGTTCTCCAGACTTTTTCCACATTACATTTCCTTTTGCAATTTAAGAAATTACATTTTTTTTCCATTCTCAACTCATTTATTAGACAGAGAAGAGGGAAGAATGAATTAATTGATAGGACGATTTGACCTTTATTACTGCAGTTATTAAAACGAAATGTCAGTGTCTGGGGCTGCTGTAATGAGTCAAGACATGTCAGTGCAAAATAAGTCTATTAATCATCCGCTGCCGTTTTTTCTTTGTTTAGAGGAGCGAGCCAGCAGGAAGGCGATTATTCACCTTAGCGGGTAACAGGCATTATTTTCGTCTGTTTCTAACAACAAGCTAAAGGCAAGTGGTCCACTTAAATTGTTGCTTACCACTTAAGATCAGTCAGAACATTTAAGATCACTTTCCCCTCTCCGTCTCTATTTTGTTCCTTCCCAAGAGAGACAAAGAGGTTAAAAGAGGTGTAGCATCGAAGAGAGAGGGGAAAAGACAAGGCAAAGAGATACAAAGAGGCAAAGCAGCAGGAACCGTGAGCCAGCAGCACGGGAAAAGGCATATTAACAATGAACGAGGGAGCGCTCATGCGACAGAGAAATGGAGAAAGTGAGAGAGGGGAAGTGTGACAAGAAGAGCTAGTGCAACACAGAGAGAAAGACGGATGGAGGTGGAGAGACAGTGAGTCAGACAAATAGAGGTACATCATCCCTGTCTCCTTCCTCTCTCTCCATGCTATGGCACTACCATGACACACTAATCAGATGGAGGGAATATCTGACAGCTACCTTCAGGGCTGATGTAGTGTGTTCAGGTGGAAGGAAAAGCTGCATCTGTCCAGGCAATCAGAGTCGCACTGTGCTCAGGGCTACGCAGTCATTCCACTTCCACCGATCTTGCGTTGCTCCATAAACAGGAGTCGCCATAGCCGCCCTGCATCTCTAGGCCCCAAGGTGATATTTTTGGTTGTCCTGATGGTTTTGAGTAAAGGTGGAAGACAATTGGCTCCCATCTGACTTGTATTTGTAAAAAAAGCACCATGTAATTTCTGTATGTGCGGCTGTACAGAGAGTTTTAATTGGTGTGATTTTTTTATATTTCGTGAATATGCTTTGATCACATCCACAGAAGTTCTCATCTCGCCCGTGCCTGAAGCAAGACATAATTGCTGTATGCTCTGCCACACTGAGAGCTTCATGAGTGTTGTTTTTGTTTTTGAATAAGCTTTGATCAAATCCATCAAAGTACTTGCACTCAAATAATTTGCTTCAGTCTTGAGATGGGTTCTAATGTGCCAGCCTCTAACATGTTGGTAACATACAGTATATGTTGCTGATTGGCCTAGAAAAGGATTGAATTATTCGTGTTGGATGACATGTTTTGCCTTTTTTTTTTCCTTCAAATAACCTTTGGCATGAAACTTCAGTGTTTTCAATCCAAACATTTTGATGTGCTGAGTTCTGTACAAGTAAAGATGTTCTCATCAGCATGTAACAGCTATATGCTTTGATCAAGAAGTTGTCATCAGGATGCTTCTCAAAATAGGATATCATTTCAGTTGCAGTTTAAATGCTTATGATTGCATAATTAAAGCCGAGATAGGTTTTAGGAGGAATAAAATGGTTAATCATTTGCTTTTGCCAAGACATATTTCTAAGCCCACGTTTTGGTGCAAAGGAATCCAACACTGAGACAATGAGGCCTTTCTCTTGTAATTGTGTTGCAAGGGTAAGATATGCAAATCTCTCTGGCTTCTAACAGTGCTGTAGGAATCCAATTTTCCTCAAATGGAGCCGTATACATTGAAGGTTGAATATACACTGATGTAGTAGTACTTGGTAATAGAATTTTTTCCCCTTACCTTATCCAAGGCTAGATTCTCTAAACTTCAGAAGAAACTTTATACAGCTGATCTGTGAATGTTTTGTATAAAAATTAGCTCCCATTTCAGTTCATACCTGTGGCCCAGTGTTAGCTGTTGCACCATTTGCAGTGGGCTGGAACTGACCATGCAAAATGAATGCAAGTATTTGTCAGGTGGCCAGGTATTATTGTAGCCAAGTCTCCTCAAGGGGGTGAAAATGGGATTTCTAAGCTGACAGATGTTATGACACACTTAAATACCTATCCATTTAAGGAGCTGGCCATATTTTTTTAATTGCATATCCTTCTTGACTGATGCCTAGGAGTGCTGTGCTTTCACCGTCTTAAGTTAAAGTGAGAGTAAAATGTTCCTGAGTGAACTTGGCCAATCTCCTAAAGTCCGATTAGGGCATGATCCTATACTCAGAGACATCCTTATTGGAGAGTCTCAGATGGAAATGTGATTTAGTTTAGAAACTTGTGTGTACTAACTAAATCACACTCTTCTTGTCTCTGAGGACACAGCGTGCCCCATGGTGTTTATTTGTTAATGACATTTTCCAACCGTTCACCTGATGCTCTTGTTGCCAGAGCAACAGGCAGCAGTGAATGCCAGTTGACATAGATTTTTTTTGCCTGCTTTTGTTAGAGAAGTACTGTATTCACAAAGTGCATGACTTGTGTGGTTTAAAGCCAACCTTGGTGAAACAATGAATAGCATTCCATGAATGGACAGAAAATGCTGTCAATGGGCTTATGCATTGATATCCTTACATACCGTTACAGCAGCTCCGTGTCCAGTGGAAACTGACTCCCCACTTGTCTGCACTGCCCCCATTTTAACTCTCTATCTGAATTTTGTGTAGTTTTAAACATCTCTGCTAAGTTAAAAAGTCTCTACCCACTGTTCACAATCACCTATACACTGTTGTCAGCTGCTAGTTTTGAGTTTGTGTTCATAATTTAAAGGGCATAAAGGGCACTGAACATAACTTAATGCGAGAGATCGATTCGGACGAATTTTGTAATTTAAACATAGACCATACATTGGGACTTGTCTCTCTCTCTCTCTCTGTGTGTTTGTGTGGCAGCAGAGAGGAGTGGCAGCCTGGCGCACGCAAGAGGAAATATAGTAAGACAACTAGAACAGTCATACTGACAATAATAACAGCAATATATTTTTTCATCAACTTGAGTGGCGTAGAAATGTAGTGGCCTGCTACAGTTAAACACATTAATGGGAAACCCTGGATGTAGATTCGAGATGCATGTGCATTTACACGTGTCTTGAGCGTCTGGGTGCATTTATACCTGTATTTTTATGTGGTCAATCACTATTCAGTTGCTATTCTATCACCTGAGACGCATGTTAATACCATGTGTAAGGGGGGTAAAAATGTCAGGCTGCACCTTTTTGTTAAACAACCCTGTTCAAATACTCCTCAAGTGGGCCTTGAAGAAAGGAATTAAAGATCCATCTATTCAGAATAGACCTAAGTATCTCACTGGCCCTTTCTACCTCTTGAGTTTCCATTCTGATTATTAGGTGACATTTTGAATATTTTCTGTCTCTATCTGAGAAGGGCATTAAAAGCAAGTAGGGCAGTGGTGGTACCCACCCCAATCCCATACTTCTACCCCACTCTTGTGAGTGTAGTTGCTGCAGTGCTGGCCAGAATAGTTGCTCTGGCTTTAGTTTGCTGGTCTAAATTCATCCCTTGGTCTTTCTAAAAGGGAGCAACAAGGAGGAGAAAAAATAATCCTTGCCAGTAAGAATCGGGGGTATTATCTGTTAGAATTGCAAATAGGGCTGTGAGCACCAAATTCCATTTCTGACAAACTGGTTAGATTGTGGCCTCCCCATTCGTCTTCCTGACATTGTCTGAAAGTGCTCACCACGTGTACTAGCCCTCACATGACATCTTCATTGGCTTGCTGCTACAGTAGGTGTCATAATGACTGCACTGCAAACTAAAAAAGGCTCGGGTCTGTTGGGACTTTGAACGTGGGTCTAGGCTTAAGTTTGTCAGGGCTAAGCTCATCCTGTCTTGTTAGGTCTGCTTTGCCTTCAGAAAATGTTTTCTCTGTATTTGAGGTGTCAACGAGATAAGAAATTATATAAGAGGCATGAGAGGAATATTTCTAAGCTTTAGTTTATGAGGCTTAATTTGTCCTATGGGGTTTTCACCTCTGTAGCACATGTTGCCATAACAGCTCTTCCTCTTTCCCTCCTCTCCCTTCCCTGTCTTCCTTGTGACTGCCGCTTCACAACCGAAAGAGTTTGCTCAGCTTTTAGTGTAATGGGCAAAATTCATCATTTGTTGTTTATCTGTCCCACTTCTACTGTAGCCATCACAGGACAGGGCTTTTTGGCATCATAGTGTGTGACTGCAGTGCGCCCTTCCTGGTGGGTCTCATCGACCTCTTCTCTGCCAGGATCCACACTGCAGCTCTGTTCTTTTCTCTTCTGCTCAACCATTTTTTTTTTTCACTGCTCAACCAATAATTAGTTCCCCCGTGGATCCCCCTTCACAAAGTTGGGGTAAGGAGGGCAGTTCTAAAGACCGCACAGTTTGACATCAAACCATGATTCATTGAAAATGTATAACTCCCACAAGAAAATGGCCCTGTGAAGCTTCATGTTCTCCTGTTGGAATGATACTAAGAGAGCTGTGTTTCAAAGGAAAGGAGGGGCCCTTGTTTGTTGCTACTGTATCGCAATTGCAGCAAAGACAACAGGATCAAAGAGAGCAAAGAAAGGTGTGAGGGCAGAAGAAAATGATAGGTAAAAGAATAGTGCTGGCAAGATTCACTAGATGCCCTCCTTTTCTATCAGCTCTGCTTGGCTGCTCCAAGAGAGGAAAAATAAATCTTGACTTCCTGAATGAGATCAGTCGACAAAAAAAATCTAGCAGAAGATATAGTGCCTTTCTTAGCAACAAAACCTGGCTCATCAGATACCTGCGTAAAAAGCTCCTAATAAGGTCACATTTCAAGTCCTATTTTCTCATAAGGTGTTTCCAAAATTGCATCAGATAGCAGTTGACTTCTAGCTGTATCTTGGCATACTGTGCAGTACCTGCAACAAAGGATAATTATTTACGGAGCAGCACAGTTCACAGTGCTGTAATTGGAAACTCTATTGAAGCTGTAAATACAGCACCTTCTTCCTTGCTGTCACCGGGGGAATTTATTTTTTTTCCCCACAAGGCCTACAATAGATATCATTCACCTGGCTTATTGTCAAGCAGAGTTGCAGTCGCAGGAAGACAAAAAAAAACAAAAAACTCTAGCAATAGAAAGTGGCCCGAGAAAACAAGAGGGCAATAGAGAAGGAGACATTTTGTTCCATGTACAAGTTCTGTTCACCCTAACTGTTACATGGCCTGGCTTACGGGGGTGGAATGTCGATAGAACATCGGCACTTGCCACTGAGGAATGGCCAGCAACACATCTTGTTTACGATGTCGTGAAAACAAATGGATTTGTTTGGATCTGCACCTAATTTGAAATGGAGCAATGAAACAGTCTGCTAGAATGCAGCTGCCAGCCCTCAACCACCGTCCAACAAAAGAGAAGGTGCTCACTTGGGTGTTGATTGTATAGTACTGAGTATGTTATTGGTGGGTAAATTGCATCACAATTCTCAGAGCAATTCTCAATTTTATTGGAAACAAAGTGCTGCAGTATACAACTCAGAGGTGTTGTTAGGTTTGAGGTTTTCGAACATTCAGATTACTTAATGCGATCTTTTGCATTCGTAGAGCATTTTGTCTTTTTTACCTTTTTGTGCACGCAATCACTAAAGGAGTTTATGAATGTCAACCATCACACTTAAGCTGCCCTGGGGACGTGCAGTCAACACTGCTTTTATTACTTTAACTCTGAAGACCTAATCAAACAAAACAAAGCAAACAATTAAGACATGTACAAACGAGGACAGCATACCCAGGTAGTATTCTTTCAGTGTCTGCTCCAAAGCAAAATAATTTTGACTATTTGCAGTCATCAGCATCGACGGATGCAGGAAAAATGCCTCAATTGTGTTGGCAGTGATACCCGCTGTTGAAGGTTTACTGCTCTTGAACTTATGTGGATATTAAATGTGGGAACTGAAAAGGGCAAATGTTTTACCATAATTATGTCTTTAGAAGGACTCTAAGAACTCTAATGTCATTCATGTCCTACAGTTAATCAGCTTTCCGGTCTTTTTTCCATTATAAGGGAGGAGTTATCTCTTGTGAAATTGAGGTGTTATTTATGACTGAGGAATCTTTGTCTTTTTCTCAACAGGTTAACAGGATTTACAATCCCACCGCCTGTTACCAGTTCTGGCTCCATTTTTTCACTGAGGCTTACTAGTGACTTTGCAGTAAGTGCTCATGGATTTAAGATAGCATATGAAGGTAAGTAGAACTTACTCTCTGTTTCATTCTCA
The DNA here is from genome assembly GCA_900302615.1 of Holocentrus rufus. Taxonomy (NCBI): domain Eukaryota; kingdom Metazoa; phylum Chordata; class Actinopteri; order Holocentriformes; family Holocentridae; genus Holocentrus; species Holocentrus rufus. Next base: position 81,008 of record OMLF01013124.1, on the reverse strand, counting down.
TTTGAAATGACCATTTGTATGAAATACAAAAAAAATAATATGCAAGTTTGTGATAAAGACAAATACAGCCCTTGCTGAAGTGGATCTTTATTTAGTAAGAAAAACATTAACAATGATAATATTCTTTGGAGAGGAGGATGTGATCACTCTTACTCTGCCTGATTTCCTGTAGGACCTCCACAGTTGAGTTATGAAAACATTAGGTTCCTCAATTAAGCAAATTAATCTCATATTTTCCAAATCAACATCCCTTCCCCCAAAGTCCTGAACCTTTTCTCTGACTCCAGAGGTGCATCTGAAATTGCACGGCAGATGGCGATGGGAATTAGTTGAACTAATGGATGTGCCGAGTTATCTGTGTTGAAGCAGAGCCGGGTGCAGTGGGGAACTGTCTAAATATGAACTATCCTTCTGTGACCATCTCTCTCACCCCCCCTCGCTTCCCCTCTGCGCCTTCATCTCAGTACTATCGCTCATCCATCTTTATTTCCTTCCTTCTCCCTCCCTTCCTCATTCTGATATTTCGCTGTCTCCTGTCTCTTGTCTCTTGTCTCCACTCCTCTCCTCTTCTCTCTACTCTACCCTCCCTTTTCTTCTTCCTCTTTCCTCACCCACTCATTTCCACCCTTACACATCCCTGTCTCAGTCCTGGCTGGTCCGCTGACTGTAAGAACTTAGCGAGGTGTGTTGTGCTGTGAAGACTGTTTCACGGGTTCTGTTTCCTTGGAATTGTTTCCTTGGCAACAACACGGTTCCAGGTGTAGTTCCAGGAACCTAATTTCAGCCCTACTCAGGAGGAGATACTAAAACCTGAGTACAGGGAACCTTTAGGAGGAACTAGCAATGCTGTCGATCATGTTTGGTCAAGCGTTGACTTCACGATACTTTGGTAATCTTGCACTATTAGAGGGCTACAGCGTAGAGCAGTCAGCGGCAAACAGCAGACTGTGAAAACAAATGGCAAAACAATGCAGACTGCAAGTTGGACAAACGAAAACGTGCATGCCCTTATCAGTGTTTGAGGGAGAACAAAGTACCTGGAATACCTTGTGTGCCCTGCTAAACAAACAACATACCGGCAACTTAGCCAGAGCACTGCCCCTGTTCTGGGGGATGTGAAGGGAAATTGGCTCCTCACAGTGGCTACTGCAGCAGCGGTGGTCAACAGGAGGCTGCTTTTCACTAGCAGGC
>OMLF01013124.1:47624-66771 GCA_900302615.1 Holocentrus rufus | reverse complement strand
CCATCGTTTTTAGAAGAGACAGATCCCTCTTCGTCTTTAAATCCATAGCATGCTCTAATGATTTGCTAAGAAACACATTGCCCAGCATTCAGTCCACCCCTCATGCCACTAAACTTCCTTGGCAAACTATACCTCAAATGCTGCAGCACATCCTGATGAAATGCAATTAGGCAGTTTATTGCAAATATATGCGAGGTAAGGTATTATTTGCAACCATTTAAAATGCCCAAGATGTGATGCATTACCTCACGCCTCAGACATCAATATGCTTTTTGATAATTTATCATGCATGGGTCCCTCTCAGTGAAACAGCTAAGAAACCTGCCTCACCGCTTCTGCAGCATAATGAACTATGGCCAAACAGCCACCTCATTTTCTTGTGCATTTTAATTGGCTGCAACTGTAGACACATTAATGAGTTATAAGTGAGGATATTATCATCAAACATGGTTGTAGATATCACTGTCCCGTGCCCTCGGGGAAGCTTGTGCAGAAATATTGGTGATTAATCAATGTCTCACAAATCAGATAACAACATACAGCTTTATTCATTTCTACAGTCTCCTTTAGTCCTAAAGAGTTGTTGCAAATTGGGAGTGAACTCTTAAACAACAAAAGGCTTTAACTTTACTAAATGACAAATCAATGCAGACCTAATGAAAAGGCCTACTTGATGAATACAAGACTTCAGAATAGTTATTACATAGCAATATGAATTTTATTTACTTTTATCATTTTGTACTACAATGTGTTGATTCTTGATTGATCTATTATCTGGAGCGTCATTATATGATGCCCCCAGGGCCCAGCAGATACCCTGCAGATTCTTAGATAATTGTGCCATAGAAATTCCTTTCACATATAACAATATCAAAATGTTAAGTGTCTTGTAATATGAATATGCAATTCAGCTACTCCAATCAGCATATCCAGAATACTCAAAAGGAATTTGAAGTGCTTTGAATTCAGAGATGTTGGGCTGTATTGCAGCATTTTTCTTTTCATTGAATATTTTACCATATTTTTCTCCTGATAATTGCAACTTGAGCTTGTGTTATGTAATGTGCCGGTCTGGCAGAAGTTTCGAGCATTCATTGCCAGCTGTTGAATAGTCTGATACTTAACATATTACATTCCATTTGCTGTCAGTCTTTGCGAGGAGACCTTGGTCAATTATGAATTGACATACTGCATTTCAGCAGCTTTTAGTGTTTGCGTTAGTCTTTGGAAAGAGCATGATTGCCCAGTGTACCAATAGGAATCAATACAGTTTCATCTCATCTTTCGTACCCCTTTTGCACTGATCTGTCCTGCATTCTTAACCCTGCCACAGTCCTGGGTAATTACTGGATTTCGCTCCAGATCACCTGCTGGTTTGTGACCTGCCTGGGTGTGATGATACAGGACATGCTCTACATTTTACTGTAGGTAGGCATTCCTAGTTTCAGTGTAACCTTACCCTGTGTAGTATGATAAATCCCTGATAAACCACCATCTTTTGGATTAGAGTCTTGTGTCTTATGTTCATAGGGACGTTGTAAAGACACACTGTCAGGGTGAAATGAGAAAAGGCTATGTGTCAGTTGGGCTGGAAGACTGTGACACCATTTAATCTGGAGGTGAAACATACTTCTGCTACTGTAAATGGTGTCACCCAATTTTTGAAGTGCTGGATAAAACAAACACTGTGTAAAACATGCAAGTGTTGATAGATAGGATACTCCATAGTATTAATATTTTAAATTCAGTAGGCTACATTATGTGTCATAAACATCTACAGTTATGCTCTGTATGGTGTTTCACAACTATTCCATTTTGCAGCATTTCAGTAGTGTTAAGTGGCATAATGTTGCCTCCTAAATATGAAGCAATTTGAGATCTAAAACACAATCTCATTTCAGTCCAACTCTTATAATTAGATCAGTCCATCTAGCTCAAATGGTTCTTTTAATTGAGTTTATAGCAGGTTCTGATAACAACATGAAGTGTATGGTGTTGTGAATTAAACTTGTGTTTCATGTCTGGAATAGAAAGTGTCATCAAATGACATCTTCAAACTTTTTTCCCCTGTTTATGTGTGGCACTGCTTTTACAGTGCTGTCATTAGAGTTGTAGTCCTCAGACACTTAGTTGTCAAAGCTGCCCTTTTAGAGTCCTCCATGTTTTATTTCTTCCCTTTTCGCCTGTGAACTTTTATCTTTGCTCTGACAGTAATTACTCAGGTCTGTTGATGGTTGTTTCCTAATATCATTTGTATGTGCTCCGAGTGTCATGTCTGTTTGTATGTGTGCGGGTCCACATTTATGAGTGGGTGAGCGTTTGCACAGTGTGTGTGTGTGTGTGTTTTAGCAAGCACGTACAATATTTACTGTGTGTGTGTCTGTGGCAGGGTTATAAGCCACTATCTAGCCATGCAGAGGAGGTACGCATTGTCTGATTGAAGGAAAAGAAAAGCTGCTGAATGGATTCCGGGTCTGGGAGTTGTTGACTTTGTCACTCCTCTCTGTCTCCTTTTCTCTTTTTCTCTCCTCTATTTCTCTATCTCCTCTCTCCTTTTCTATTCTACATTTTAAGAATTCAGCTTGCACTCTTATTCAGAGCAGCTTAATATTAGGTACAACAAAAGAATGAGCTATTCTTAATCAGTAACAATTCTGGCAACCCAGTAACAAGGAGTAAAAAGGTCAGAGCCATTGCAGAAAGGATTTTTTTTTTACTTCAAAGCAACAGCATACTAGAAAGAAGAAATGATATTTCAGCTTCCATCTGGATATCAGGAAATACTCTATTGTTTTGACTGAAATGGGGAGATCTATCCACCATTATGGAATCAGGAGGGAGAAGAACTGAGACCTGGTTGAGCTCTGATCAGGTCGCTGGGTTAGCATGCAGTGCTGGACCATGAATGTGTTCTTAAAATAGATCTTTAGAATGACATAAGAAGAAATTTTAGAAAGTTCTGAAGAAGCTTCTTGGATTTTGCAGTGGACTGGAAATATTTTAACAACATTTTGCTTCTCTAAATCTTCTCAGAACAGGGCCTGAATTAGTTATGGTCAATAAATTTAAGGAGCACTAACAGTGAAGCTAATCAGAAATGAAGTTTTCTTTAAAATAAGCATGTTTGTCAGTATTAATTCTGTCTCTCTGGCCCTAGAATACTTGCTTTGCTATAATAGATATAACAAATCCATCATGTGACATCACTAAATTTTTCAACATAAGGTTTACTTAAAAGTGATTTATCTATTTAAAACAATTAAAACATTGGTTGCTGACATTTGGCTAAAGCCTGTAAGTGTCACTGTAAAATGACATGAGATGTAGGTGTACTTGGGTCTACACCAAATAAAACTTCACAAGAAATGTTAATTTTGATGTTAGGAGGATGGAGACCTATGAAGACATTGAACTATAACTTAATTGTGCTAAATCTATTTGAATGTATGAAATCAGAGGCCTACCTTTAATTGTTGGAATTTTAGGACAGATGAAGGGTTGTCTTGAACTTTAATGTCAAGAATAGGCTTTTTTTTATTAGAAAGATACATAATAGAGTTAAGAAAATTTAAAGGAACTGTTTTGAGAATATAACTTTTTTCCTCAAGACTACGGTTAGGGGGAAAAAAATGCATGGCATTTCAGAAGATTTTTTTTTCTTAACAAGGTTTCATGAATCTTGTCCCTGGAGGTATTGGTGTGCAGTTGCTCAGTGGCCTTGCATGGTAGTGGTGGGGTTTTGATTTGGATTGGAACAGCCACAGGCAGCCAGTGGAGGGAGTAGTGCCGTCATGATAACTGTAATACTACTTCCACAGCGTTGCAAAAGATTTAATTCAATGTTTAATTTTATAAGGTTTAATACTGGCACTGAAAGTGTTCTGCAAGCTTAAATTCCATTTCAGTGTCACAACCGGAGGGTGTACATGTGTGGAGTGGAATAATTAAAAGAGGAAGGAGGATTGGAATAGTTTGAGCTTCATGTCTTGAACTGAATTCTCCTCCACCAAAATCTGCTTTGCTTGATGTTTCTTGTTTGTCATTTTATCAAAGTAATATCAAACTTTTTGATATGAAACTTAGTGTAGGTGTCAAAGTCAAAACTCTGGCATTGTGACAGTGCTGTAGGGGGAGTGTTAGGAGTGATTTAGGAGATTTGGAGAGGTCCAAGATGAGTCAGACCACAGCATTCTGAATGAGTTATAGGGAATGTGCTTCAGGATCCAGCAAGGAGAGAGTTTTAGAAATCGGGCTAGGAGGTGAGTGAGCTTGAACGAGGACCTGGGTAGAGTCCCAGGTGAGGACGTGTCAAAATTTGGTAGATGTGGAAGGGCTGACCTGCAAAAATCACCTCTCTTACTGTGTTTCAGCTTTTCTCATGTCCTCTCTCTTTGTCTCTTTTTCTGTGTCTCTCACACGGTCTCCCTGCTTCTCTCTCTCTCTTTCCCTCCATCTATATTTTGCTCTTTCTTTTACAGTTTTTCTCTTTCCTGCTTTCCTCTCCATCTTATCTTTCTTTTTTGTCCCTCTCTCTCTCTCTCTCCAGCTCTTGCCCCCATCTAATCATCCACCGAATCTCTTCTTTTTCTCACAGTAACTTCCTTCCCTCTCTCCCTCTTTCCTCTCTCCATGTCGTGCCTTTGGTGTAATCTGCAAATGAAAGTCTTCCTTGGTATGAATCATATGTGCGTGGACGCCATTGATGTCTCACAAAGTATCAGTTTTCCAGCTCGGCCCTCCCTCTGCAGCTCTGATCAATTGCCATCCTTCTGCTAATGTGTATGTGCTCGGCTCAAAGGACATGGATCAAGCTAACTAGAAGCCCCTGCTCTCCCTTCTTCTCCCCCTTTTCCCTCATCTTCTTTTGAATTTCATACATCCACTTGCTCGTCCCTTGACCAATCGTGTAATGCAGCATAGGGGAATGTTCCAAGGCTTTCTGTGGCTGCGCCTGGCAGCTCTGTCAGCCCTGAGTGGAAAGCTGAGCCATCAAAGGTTTCAGCTGGCACAGCCAAGTGTCACATATTAGTCTTAAATGATGTGAAAACTGTGAAAGCTCTGCCATCATTAGAATTTGCTGGGGAAAAAAAACAAAACTAGGAGATGGGGATGGAAGGGAGTGTGGTGAGTAATAGTAGAAAGATCTGAAGGGGCTTGGTAGAGAGGAAAGGAGGAAGAGAATGAGAGAGAGAGAGGGAATGGATGGAGAGAGAGTGAACGAGAAAGGGATGAGAGATGGAGTGAAAGAGAGCGAGCCACTGCTACGGTAGAGTGCATTAACATTCAGCTGACGGGCCATGCTCCCCACATTGAAAAAAAAATTTACAATTTCACAGCATTATAAGCCCTGTTTATCACCATTTGTTTGTTTCCTGAAACATGAGGGAGCTCAGAGGACACAATGATGAATTACTGGCTCGTGGATGGAGGGAGGAGAGGAGACGTGGGAAGAGAGAGGGACAAATAGAGAGAGAAAGAGAAAAAGGCAAGCCTTCGTACTTTTTCCGCATTTCCTGCTACATAAACTGCATGGAAGGAAATGGCAGAGGAATTAATGCACCATTAATTGGTTATAAACAGGTCACAATCTGCCCATTCGTCATTTGTCTGAATGTTTCATACTTTCCGCCTGTGTGAGGAAAACACAAGTGACCTTTTTCATAAATCTTAGGTTTCAGATTGTTTGCAGTTCCCTAATTACACCGGAATTAGCCCATACTCCATATTGGCTCATAGGGAACCGACAACCTGCGGATGTATGAGCAACCAATGGCGAAAGATGTTTAAACAACAAATAAAATTTCCACATGTACTGTTTGAATACAGAGACACAGAACATTAAAGTCATTTTAGTCCCTGCAGCTGTAGCATAAACTCCCCCACTCTGTGGCTTCCACATTGGTCTTCCTCTAGTTTACCTTTATCTGGTGGGACAGGTACAGATGTTAAATGCCTAGAGCCACTTTGAGTAACAGCTCTGAAACAACCCCGAGCCCAAGTGTCTGTTCTCACTCCACCCTCTCTCCGCCCTCCCTCTCTCTCTTTGGTGATTGACAGCGGAGGACACGTGCGGTGGCACCCTGAGGGGCTCCAGCGGGCTCATCTTCAGCCCTGATTTCCCAGGCAGTGACTCCGCCGGTGCCGGTGGAGGTGCCGGTGCTGGGGGCCCGGGCAGCAGCGGGGAGTGTAAGTGGACCATCCTGGCCGATCCAGGGGACACCATCTCCCTGGTGTTCACTGATTTTCAGATGGAGGAGAAGTCGGATTACCTGGAGGTGGAGGGATCTGAACCGCCCACCATCTGGTGAGTTGAGTTGATGAGACTTTGTGCATGTATGTTCATAGAGGAGCTCTGGATTGTTTGCATGAGTTGTTGAGATGAGTTTTTTCTTTTATCTTTTTTTTTTTTGAATAATCAATTAAGTTGCCGCAAATTTAACCCATTTTCAAACAACCAACAACACAGTGACAAACAAAACATAATAATCCACATAAGGAAAAAGCGAAAAATAGCACAGAAAAGGAAAAGACAGAAGTATATGTACATATACTGACATATACATACATTTATACATGCATATACATTCATGCACCCATTAATATCTTATGCTTGTATACTTTATACGTACCGCGCACAGTGTGAGAGATACATTTAATGGCCAAGATCATACAAGAATGCACAAGGACACACAAATTCAAGATGCACAATGGAGCAACTATAAATACCAGTTTATTTTTCTTGTGTCTTGAGTTGTTTAATAAAACATCCTCACCTATTGATTATATCTTTGCTCTTAGTCTGTCTTTTTGCAAGGATTATTTCATAAGATGTAGTCTTTATTAAAGAATCAGGCGGCTACTTAAAGGAAGGCCTTTCAGAGCTCTTCTAGTGTTTTAGGACTAATCTGAGCATTGAAACAATTCCCATGCATAAATTTTTAAATTCTACATTATTTAAGCCTTCTGCCTGAGATCTGTCACATAACAGGCCTAGACTTGGAGTACTTGGTATGGGATTTCCAAAACTATCCTCCATGCATTGTAGGGCCACAGTATGTGAAAAGGAGAGCCTTGTGCCCCTATATATCTCCAGCCTATTTTATCCTGGCTCAGCCCCATCTGGTGTAATTTGATGGGAGTGTAATAAACTCCGTTCAAACCTTTGAATAGGACACCTCCTCCCCTAGCTTCTGTTATATTCCTCTCATTATTTGATACAGTATGTGACCACGTCTCCTTATCTAATTCACATTTCAAGTCATTTTGCCATAAAATTCTCAAACTGTCACAAATGACGCCATCTATTTTGCATAACATTTTATAACATACTGAAGCTGTTTGCTTGATGTCAGGGCTGGAAAAAAAGCTCCTCAGTTGCATTTGTTCTTTTGTACATCTCAACACCATACACTTGGGTTACAGGGCTTTGATTTGCATGTATCTCCAGGTATCTTTACAATTCAAATCATACTGAGCACACATCTCATCAAATGAAAGATACAATTCATCCTGGTGAAGATCTTCCAACGTATGCACTCCCTCTTTTACCCATTTTTCCCAATAAATAGACTTCTTTCCTGCAGAAAAATCAGGATTATTCTATACTGACGCATATATGTGCATATAGAAAGATTCCTTCATCATTTTGTGTGTCATATGCCATTCTTTCCTGGAGTGATCGAAAATAAGATTAATGTCCTGCACAGCTGAATATTTGTCAAATTTTTGAGATAAGACCTGAATGGTTTAAATGATGCTGTCATATCATCAACCATCAACTTAATATTAGTGATATCCATTTTGTAATTGTTGCTTTATCTTATGTAAGACCGGTAATACATTCAGAGTTACAATTGTGTCTACATGAGTTGTTATTGTATGTGTGCATGTGCTTGGGAGTGTGTGGAGGGTGAAGACAAGGTGTTAATGGAAGTGTGTTCATGTTTGGCGTGTGGGTGGTGGTATGTTGTGTGGGTGGGGATGGGTGTTTGACAAGTATCTTTTGGCTGGGGAAAGAATGTGTGCTGCACACTTTCCCCAAGAAATAGTTCTCACTAGTAAAGCTCTTACACAGCATTTAGACCATGTGAAGCAAAAACATCCTTTGAAACCAATACCAGTGACATTTTAGTTTTAGATGATGTGGCAGTTTCACCTTTTCAGTGACAGAAGAGAAACTTTTGGGTGGTTTGCCTCAGGACATTAAGCAATTTGTGACTTGTAGACGACCAAGGCATTGCAACAACATCAGCAGATCAGTGGCACAGCTTGAAATTGACATTAAACATGTCAGTTACAGGCTTTTTGGGCTTGTTGTTCCCAAACTGAATATGGGCCAGAAAGTAAGTTTTCAAAGCCAGAAATCTCAGCACCTGGAGAAGTAATTGTTGATTCTCTGTACTGATCAACAATTGTATCAAATCCCTGGGGATATATTATGGTCCTCAAGTACTGGGAGAATGGGATTTGCACATGTTGGCACAAGTTGTCAGAGGAAAGTTCATGAACTCAGCAAAGTTGACTGTGTTCATCGTCTAGATTTCAAGATAGGTTGCCCTGGGGTTAAGTGTTGAACAGATGGACACAGCCATCTTTAGGCCCTGCCTGCCAGCGGGGCAAAAGTCTTGTTAGTGCATCTGTACAATTCTGCACACGCAGTTGCATCGTGCTGTACTGGTAGACTCTCTCTACCAGATTGTCTTTTTAGGCATGAAGTCAGTTTTAATTAACAAGAGAGCACATTTGACAGAACAGTGCTGATATATCGTCATACCTGCTCACATAAATGGCACGCTAACTGCCATGCAAATGTCATTTTAATGATTTTTCGTGACAGCTTTCCTCACACCTTGGAAATATACCTCTTTGTTTTGATTGCATTCAATCAATTTACAAAGCGAGCATAAGTCTTCCTATTAAATACTTCAAATTGTGGCGCATATCAATCACACATCCTCTTTATAATTTTGCCTCAAAGACACCGTGGTTTGCGGCTTTCGATCTAGTTTGATGTAGAAGTCACTCCCCCTGAAACAAGGAAATATGAAATGGGTTTGACCCCCAACCTTGAGGCGGGGGTGATCCATCTCCTCTGTGCCGTGTGAGAATGGGATCATCCGCCAGGTTTATGTGATCCTGCCGGGCATTAATTATAATTGGCTGAAAGAAGCTTTAATCAATCACTGAGCTATGAGCTTTGTTGTCCCTGAGAGTTGTCATCAGGGAGTCTGTGAGGGACACAGAGAGGACAGAGAGAGAGACACACACACACACACACACACACACACGGAGGGAGAGAGAGAGACTGTGTCAAGAGAGATGGGGGGAGTCAAAAAGGGAGATACTGTGAGTGTGGTGATGACTACTAAGTATTATATGTTGACACAGCCAGGGAAAGAGTGACAGGAAGCTGATATAGGATGACACTGATGTGTTTTGACAGACCATCAGGTTACCCTCTTCTCCTAGTTACAAAATCTCCAAAATTAACTCTTTGAATAACTGAAATGTTTTTCATTTTAAATGCCTTGGAGCCTGATGGCAGACATCTATACTGGTACATATGTGAGCAAAACACGGTGAGCGCTGTAGTGTTGCATCATCTTTGTTCTGCAAAAATGTTATTTTTTTTTTGTGGACAAAAAAAAAGCATGCTCTTTAGTTTTGCTTGGTTTTAGAATCTTTTTTTTTTCACAAATTGGACAATATTAGCAGGGAAATGCAGCAAGAAATCAGAAGTGGCGTACTGTTATTGCAGAATACACTGCAAGACACTGATGTCAACAAGATACCAAAGCAAAATATAATTTTAAAATTGCACTGGAGGAAGAGAGCAGGGTTACATATTTTTCTGTGTAAATCTTTTAATATGTAAGTTTCAAATTTGTCACCAAGGTGATGTTTCTTTTTAAAATGAATTTGCGTTTCTGGAAATCGTGAAAGCTGGGTCACCATGTTTTCTGTGCACAGTTATGCTGTGCAGATTATGGACCATCATTAACATAATAACAGTGAAGTTAAAACAGACTTTGTAGTACAATACAACTTGTTCGCATTATTTTGTAAGTAATTAAGCAATTTTCTCTTAGTGAAAAGATTGCATTCAATTAGTCATATTTAACTGCATATAAATGTAGACAATCCAATGTAGACAATGTAGACAATAAACCAATGGCAATACTGAGAATAAAGCAGATGCCTGTTTAGCTTAGATTGTACAAACCAACAACTTCTTAATCCAGACTGAGGTAACACTTACTTAAATTTTATAATAATTATAAGAGTTAAAATAAATAAATTATAAAACAAGCACGCGCACGCATGCACGCATGCATGCACACACACACTTGTTTCCTGTCCCTCCACTATCAAATGTAACCCAAACCATTGCAGCAATAGTTCTGCTCTACCACACCATGTTGTTTATTGCAGCCATAGACCTTTGTGTATTTCAATTAAAAACACCATGATGCAGGCTCTACTTTTAGGAGACCTGTTGGAAGGGAGACAGTGTATGCAGTTATGCTCCAGTAACCTCACATTTTTGGGTGAGTACACAGAATGAGGATTAATGATGATTTGCATCATATAAACTTGGAGGCTGTGCAGAATAGCCTACCGATTTATAGGCAACCAGGTTGTTGTGTACAAAAACAAGGAAGTTTGTGTTCTTTTGCGTGGACCTGCTGGCTGCACCAGATTTAATCTTGGTGTCCACATTGGATAACACATGCATAATTGCGCAGTGCTTTGAAAATGCACATCACATCCCTCAAATTAGTGGCTGCAGATAGAACGACACACTGGTCCTGCTGCCTTCAGATGGCTATAGCAATTTAATGAACCCTAAGGGAAGGGACTCATACATCCTTCAAGCAGTTATGGATGACAGATGCTGGTAAAAATCAGGCTTTAATCTAGCCCAGGACAGTCTGCCTTACTGGTATTATTGCCTTAATCAAATTAAAATCTTTTTTGAAGTGAAAGCAAACCTGTCTAGTGGTTGAAGAATTTATATCAAAGTGAAATAGGCAAACATAACAGACATAAAGGGATTTAAGTGATTTTGGAGGTGTACGTGACTGTGCTTCTGCCAACTAAAACCAGAAAAATAGCACAAAATGCCTGCGTTCCGTGATATTCACCTGCACTCAGTGCACCGCCACCTATTAAAACCTATTCAGGTGGCGGTGCTGTGGGATTTTTGGTCACAAAATTTTACTGTGCCACCTGGTTGGAATCAGCACTTCCCTTTAAAACCGGCATTAAAACAGAGCCCATATTGTGTAAATTGTATAAATTCAGAGCATCAATTAATAAACTGAAATACTTATGAAATTGCTGTATATACGTCCTTTTCCTGCATAACTAAAGCTGTATTGATGGCCACCTGTCAAAGGAGAGGTTAAAAAGACTCAAACTGTTTTTTATACAGGTGAAAACAGTTCACAAAGCAAAGCTTTTATTTGTGGGATTTTTCCTTGTGGGGAGGGGTCATCATGGATCACTTAAATGCTTCAAAACACCAAGATGATGTTATTGTATGTCACCAAATGTCAGATGCTGTCAGGTGGAGTTCTCATTTTAAGCCCTACAGTCCAGCTGGGGTCCAGCGAGTTTGGGTGCAATGGGACCAGAATTTTTTGAGCGATGACTTTGGGCCAGGTAAACAAATAGACAAGCGCACAAACAAAAACCATAGTGAGCAAGTCTCTCTTGTCCATAAAATTCATTGCTCTCTCACCCTCTTTATGAGTGTCTGCGCCTGTGTACAAGGCCATTGTACAGCTAAACCTTCAACCACCCAAACATATTGGACCAGCTGCAGGCGGAGACAAGCAAGCGTCAATTTACCCTTGAATTTTAGAGCCGCTTAACGATGATTGACAGGCGGAGAACCTTAAAGTCAGCCTGCTCTTTGCATGAAGCCCTGCTCATACAAATAGATTTGAAGACTTCACCAAACAGATCAGACTTTCACATCTGAATTAAACATGCCTGTTGATTGTGTTGCATTCCAGGAGTGACATTTTCCATCATCAACAACTTTTATACACTTGTAATGGTTTCTGATATTACATTATGATATTAGAGATTGTTGTTCAGCGTACACTAATAAAAAATATGCCCAATGAATAGCAAATTGAGGAACCATTATTCCAAACAGAATAATTAATTTCAGTGTTAGAAAATATAAAGACAACAATCATAGCAAAATAATTCATAAAGTAGAATAGCGAGGCTAATGCTTTACATTATTCATAATGAACTCAACTCTAAAAACCGGCATTGTCCGGACATAATTCCTGATACCATATGGATATTTTATTAATGCTGGCAGATTTAATTGTTGTTGATTATGACTGTAGTAATTCTTAGTCCATCTTCACTGATGCGTCTCCTCCCCTCTCCTCCCCTTACTTTGCTTGTGGCCATTCGCTTATGGAGAAAAATAGACAGTCAGGCTGCTAGCATTTCAGCTAAAATAAGAAATCTGAGAACGGTTTTGTCCTCACGTCACCTTGTTTTGTTAAGGCAGGTCAGAACTTCCAAACCCACTGAAAGTCAAATGCTTCTGGAAGCTTTCCTCAGACTTGTAGTTATGTATAATTAATTGATATTGACAGGTTGCTGCTCGTCCTCCCACCTACTTCTCTGCAGTATAGTTCACTCAGTGTTTGTGTGAGCTACAATATGCATCATTCCTATCCTCGATTGGCATCTTGCATAAAGCCCTAGGCGTGCTAGTCATAGAGCGTAAACTACATTTTTACTTCCATGATTTTTCTGTATGCTGTCTCTGTGAAATATTAAAATTCAAACTTTATGGACACAAAAGGCCATATGTCATTCTCAATTCAGTCTTTTTGATACAAGTACCAAAATCAGCTTACTGTGCCGTGCACTTTTTTGATATGACGGTTTGAATGTCGATCATCTCAAACTAGTGTTTATTCTAGTCTTTCCCCAGCCGTGCACCTGAAAGTAGATGTGGGAATATTTCTAGTTGCCCCTGTGTGTAAAGCTCAACAAATTCTATGACATAAGCCTGTTTTGCTGACACCTTTTAGCACCTTTTATCCTTTTATCAATTGAAGATTTCATTCAGATCTCTGCAAATGAGTTCATTGATTCCATTTTCGCCACGCTGGGAGAAGATGATGTCAGGCTCCACATCAATCACCTAGAAGACAGCCAAAAAAACAGCCTTGTCTTTCCTTTGACAGAGCCAACATTGTGGAGTCTGACTAGACCAAAGAAAGCAGTTCTTTGTTATTCTTCTGACCTTTAATATGATTGTACAATCCTGTTTACAAAGGGCAAAAACAACAAGCTGTAGATTACACGTCATTCATTATTTCAAATATGGACACAGAACATAAAGCCCAAAAGGCTTTGCAGATATTAGATACACCTTTTGCTTTCATACCATGAAATTTGATCAAAATGTCTGCTTCTGCCGCTTTTATGACTACCTTACTGCACTTCCCTTTTTTCATACTTTTCTATTCCCGGACTTTTTTCTCCACTTTCAATCATCTTGTGTCTTTACAGTGATTTTAGCAGTAAGCTGCTGTAACATGGTTCATTCTGCATGGTGTAAACTCACTCCAGAAATTGTAATACTTTACCAAGCAATCTGACAATGTCTTGCATGGTTCATGGAATATGAACAATCCTATCTGACCAGAGTGGTTACATGGTTGTCAGAAGAACAGCCCAATATTCAAGGAAGGGTAAAAGCAAGACGAGAGGTCCCCAGCAAATTACCAACTTTGCTTTAATTACCAAATGTGTTGTATTCAGCTCCCGCTTTCTGGGATTTATAGAGCTTGCTTGGCAAAATAGAACCAGAATGTCATCAAAAACCCATCAGAATTTCCCAAAAGCCCCACAGTCTGGCTATATTCCACTGCGGTCAGACTGAAGAGAATGCAGCGTGTAATTGAAGGTATGTGAATTGATAGTTTATCCAGGTTTTTCACCAGAGCAATTAATATAAGAATCTATTGGGTATGCAGTGACTAGCTCACTGTGGAGAAGCTAATCTCCTGGCAGGCAGGCAGCATGCTGTACATCTCCTGAATAACCTGTTACCAGATAGTGACTTGACAGAGAGGGGGGGGCTTCTTCGTTTTTATCTCTTTACATATTCTTAAAATCGTTCCCACTTGTCATAGATTTTATGGAAATTCTTGGGAAAAAGGCAAAACCCGGTCACCATCCTTTTTTGGCAAATTTGAACAGATCGCTCATTATCTGGGGTACTCCTGTAACCCTTCGCATGTGAAACCCTGCGCAGAGAGGAACTGCACACCAGAGAATTAAACCCACTGCTCCGGCCTCAAGGCTACATTTTGCCATCGTACCCGCACACTGGGACTTGTTATAGTGGTATTTTGATGAGATTGCCATGCCCCCTACCAACCCTCCATCCTATCAAATTATGAGACACATCTTACTCAGAGAACTTTCTGAAAACACTCTAATGCACATCGTTGAACCTGTGTCAAAATCTTCCGTTAGTCCTTGAGAAGTCCAAATCGATAATATGGGGGATGCTAAAACTTGGATGAAACCAGGCACATAAAAACACTGCTCCCATGCCAAGAAGTAATCTCCGAGAAGCCATATTGCATATCTATGAGGGAACAAATAGACAGCCTGAGTGAGTCTGCAAAGATAGAATGGCAATGCATTATGTGAGGAATCCATGTTTCCAATTGGACTTTCTCATCTTTTGTCACTCAGTATGCACTGGAGGAGATACAATAAGAAAACAGTAAGCAGCGTTGCTTCACCAAAAGGCACTCACTTGTTATCTTTCTTAAGGAGACAGGGCAGTCCACTTTCCACAAGTAATTTATTCGTTTGTGACACTGTTAGACTGAAGAGAGCCAGGGAGGTAGACAGAGGTTTTGTCGACACAACCAGGACAACTTATGAAACAACAAAATATTGTGAAAAAGAATGGCGTGGTTTGATTTACTTTATGATAAGAATAACAGTCACCTCATTACTCCAGTGTTTTTCTTGCTGTGTTTTATTACACTTGCAAGTGTATTATTGTTTGTATTAGTGAGAATTTCATGTGCCGGGTGCTATTATGTACTTGGAACAGTTTGCCATTGTTAATATAAAGGGTGAAGCAATAAAGCTTTTTAAAAGTGTCATTGAGCTTTTATTCATTGTTTGTAGCAGATCATGTTTCAGCTGCTCTGCCAAAGTTTGCCTTTGTGACAACAGTATACACACCTTCGCTGCTCTTAAATTTTGAACATCACTCCTGTGCTGCTTGGAGCACCCTTGCAACTTTTGAAGGAGTAGAGCTTTATCGTCGCTATCCATTTTATCTGAGACTTACAGCAGAGACCTTGTGATAATTTGTAGCTTCTGCTAGCAGAAACAAGCAGGCATTTGCTTGTAAATAGCTCAGTTAACTGAAGGCTGGCCATAAATTTCTTTCATTAGCATTTATCAACGATGCAACGTGAGGAAAAGGTCAACTTTTGTGTGAAATCAATTACCTTTTAACTCCCCTTTAGGAGCTGCCATCATCTCCCTTATGATAGATGATTTGAGTTTTTAATATCAGCATGAAAAAATCATATTTAGTTTGTTGATCAAGTAGACATAAAGCATTCATCAGCCTGTAATCTCTGCCTGGCAGATACCTTGCTTTTTTTATTCTCTTAGGTAATAAAGCGTTCATCAGTATAAAATATAAATACCAGGAATCAGCGGTGTCATCATAATGACAAGAAATCAAATGTCAAGAAGAGTTATTAATTTTTTTCCCTCATCTACAATGGCCATTTAGGAGGAAAAAAATCATTCTGACTCTTTTTCTCTACATCACCCTTTGTCACTGTCATTCACTCTGTGTGTCTCTCTCTTTGCTTCCTCCCATCTTTCCTTTTCTCTGTCTGCCCTTTAGGTGACTGCAGTAAATGCCAAAGAAATTACACAGACCAACAAACCTTAAAAACCCAAGTCATTGCATTGTACACACACCATAACGCACACACGCTCTCTCACACACACACACAAACACCTTAAGACAGGGTGATTTTTTTTTCTCCCAGCAGCCAATTTGGGCACACTGGGCTCAACTGCATCATGCCTTTTCTCAGCAGGTCCCAGGCCCCTGTTTAATAGCCAGAGTGACATTGTGCGCTATTGACTGTGGTATGACAGGGCGCCGTGCACGGATTGGAAGGCAGTAGATAAAAGCCAGAGCTGGTTAGCCAGACAAATGAGAGGGCCTCTGGCAGCTTTGAATTGCTTTGAATCTCCACGATTATAGAGCCTCCCTGATGTTGTGGCCACGCACCGGATAATACTTCTGATCTAAAACACTGACACAGACGGTAAGACAGACATAGTCAATAATCACAGAGACACAGATTCACACAGGCAGACAGTCAGCCGAGGATCCACATGGCGACCATACAGGAATGCACACACACTGTCTCGGCCTGTGGCTATGTCTCTCGCTCTCTCACACACGCATATACACACACACACACACAACATAAATAAGGACATACAGAGTCAGAATAAGGAAAGAGTTGTTTCTGGGTTTCAGGGACAAGCTGGTCTTCATTTTTAGGACACTGTTTTCTGGCCAGGCACGACAAATGCAGTAGTAAAGGGACAACACAGGCGGTTTGGGTCCAACACTGTAGCCACCCTCTTGCACTCATGCAAAATGACGACTGAACTCAGATGTCATCCTTCTCCAATCCTTCCCATCTGTTAATGATGCACTCCTGATTTGTTTTCCTCACAGTTTCTTGATTTTGCTCAATTATCCCCCACCTCTCTCCCTGACTGTATTTAAGCGATGTAGGGTCTTTTGTCCTATTTTATGGTGCCACTGTGATGTCTGACTGTTGAGCCTCTTGCAGTAATGTTAAAATAAATGCCGTGTGTTCTCCTCTCCTGTGCTTCTTCATGCTCAGGCTATCTGGAATGAATATTCCAGCACCCATCATCAGCAACAAAAACTGGCTACGGCTGCATTTTGTGACGGAGAGCAACCACCGCCACAAAGGCTTCAGGGCTCAGTATCAAGGTAAGACATGATTACTTCATTTGCAAATCGTAATAGAGGGCACCCTACTTAGACAGAAGGGGACCATTGTATGAAAAATACACTGTAATTACGAAACATGTTTTTGATATTTGTCAACTGAATATCAAACAATTTAATTAATACCACCTCTCTTAAAGGCAAAGATGTATGAAGGCTTTTTCTGCTTCACACCATTGACTTCAAAGGCCCCTGTTAATCAAATATTTGAAAGATAAATACTGTATATAGCTCTCCTCTTATAATAACACACAGCTCGGGCAGCTCAATAACCCATTACCCTGACGTTGTCCTCTGGCATGACTTTCAAGTCATTGTATGTATGTATACTGTACCATAGATGCTAACAGCCTGGCCGCAAACCAGGTGTGAAAGCCTGCAAGTTCACCATAAAAGACGTTATAAAAAGTTTTCAGTAACCTGCATGCGTGGCAGCTCACTGTAAATCAGGACAGAAAATCAATTGCATGAAAAATCACATTTCTTATCTATTGCAGCAGTGTTGTGCAATACTCAGACGATGTCCCTATGCGTTTGTTATTCTTCATGTACAGGGTGGATTTCTTTTTAAAGCTGAGGCAACGAAGGAGGGGCCTTATTTTGCAGCGTGTTTCTGAGCATATTAAACACCTTGCCCAGTCACTAAATCGACACAGTTCCCAACTGTGTATATAACAGCTTGAATTAATCAGTTGACTTCAAATGCAGTCCAGAGGAGACGGATCACACCAATGTTTTCAAATTCAAATTACCTTATTTTGCTTGACACATCATTCATTGCTTTTGGCTGTTCTGTTGACTCCTCAAAGTTATGACAGCCGCTTGCATCACCTGGCTTTTGTGTGAAATCTGGCCCCTGCTGTGTTCAATTAGCCACTCTAAGATATTCAGCGTGTAGTCCGTGGGCTGCTCTTTGATTCGGCGTGGTATTTCCCTCTTACAGGCTATAGCTATTAAATTAGGTCTGACCAATCAATTTTCATACACTGCTTAATATGTCTGAGTTATAAGAACAAACAAATGAAAAAATCTAATTTTGGTTTTATGGAATTGTCAATGCGGCCCCTAAGAATGCATCAGGGGCAATGGCCCCATTTCCTGTGAAAAAGGATGCACACCACTAGCAATTACATTTTGATGTTTTTCATAGGACCAACTACTATCCAGAGAAAGAAACAATTGTACTGTATCTTCTCACATCTAATACTGTAACTTCTTTTATCTAATGAACTCTTTTTATTGCTCTCGACCAGTGAAAAGCTCTGGAGAGCTTAAATCCAGAGGGGTAAAATTATTACCAGGAAAGGACAACACTAACAAACTGTCTTTGAGTAAGTCTTTTATTTTTCTTATGCAAATGTTTTCATTGTTTGGGTTTTTTATTTATGCAGGGCTTGTGTTCTGGGTCTTTGTTTCTTTCTTGTCTTCTTTTTTTCTTTTTGCTGCATCATTTGGTGAAGGCATTAAGCTACAGTACTAGATTTTGCAGAAGTGCAGTCTTCTTTTCTTTCTGATAACCTATTTCCCCCACTGTCTCTGGACTCTGTGTCCTGACAGAAATGTGCTCAGCTATATCAGACCTAGTTATATACTGTACATAGCAGCAAATCCTAAATTCGATCTGTAGGAACCAGCCAAAACTCTCTCTCTGTCTTGTTCTCTCCTACCTAAGCAATACATCAGATTGACTTGAGTCCATGCACTGTATGATCCACACACAAAACTGCAGTCAAGGCTGAGTGACCACTCACTTGGCAGATGATTTGTGTACACTTCAGATTGAAAGGAATGCATTATAATAGCTTGCTGAGCTCTGTCATTAACATAAGCTGTTCAGAAACCTAATTCCTTCTAACTCCACAATGTGCTAAACACTTTAGTGATAACAGGTTGTAATCTTTATTACCTTATGTGTCGTAGACTCGGCATTGCATAGAGACATGAATAATGCAGAGGGCTATAATCTTTCCTACAAGACAATATATCATTTAAAAAGAGTATGAGCAGATGATGCATATGCCTTGTGCATTCATGGCGCATAATTGAACCCAT
>OMLF01013124.1:18316-33457 GCA_900302615.1 Holocentrus rufus | reverse complement strand
GGCAAATTAACTGTCAGGCTGTTAGTTTAACACATTAATGGAAAACCCTGCAAGCTCAAATGAGCCAAATATGGTCTTGACATTGGTGAAGGTATTGACTATTGGCAATCACTCTGAACATCATTGAACCCCGAGGGCTCAATGATCTGTGGGATTTTTTTTGTCAACAAAGGGCTTGGGCAAGTTGTCAGGAGCCAGGATCCTAGATGATACTACCTTACGCCCTCACTGGCATCTTTGGTGAGGTACATATGAACCTGCACCAAATCCCACTCATTATTCCCACTCCCCAGGTCCTTTTTCTTGGTTACTTGAATCCCTTCTTGCACTTTGCTTCACTTTGTCTGGGACAATGGTAGCCTGAAGGTTAGAGAAGCAAGCTTGTGGAGAAAAGCTGGTTTCAAGCGCTCCAACTGGCTGGGAAAATTGGGCAGGAGAAGAGATCTATTAGCTCTCAGCAGTACAGAACTGAATGTCCCGAATAACAACAGTCTGGCCAAGAGCTCTCTGTTCTCTGGGGATCTCGCATTGTAAGCTTTTCTTTTCTTTCCATATTATTATGCATGGAGCGGTAGTCTTAAAATCAATTTAAAAAATACTCTGGATATAGCGTGATCTACTTCCACCGCTAGCACCGCTACCGCTGTCACTCAGATGTAATTCATAAGACAGAGTTTGTTATTAGATCTGTATTATTGACTGAAAGTAGGCCACAAGTGCCTTTGTCTTATTATGTTTCCCTCTGAAGTGCATTTCTCTTTTGTTGATGAGGCTATCGAAAAGCAATAACACTAAGATCATATTAGCTTCTTCTTGTGCAATTTAGAACATATCTTACTGTTGAAATGCTTTGGGGAAACCCAACACAGTTCATTTGTAAAATCGGTATTGCAAAATAGTATTATTGTAAATTATGTAATGAATAAACTGAGGCAGTGAAACATTGCATCATTTTCTTTGTGAGTAAAAGATAACATAGGTCTATCTAACTTCAAGGAACACATCAACTTGTTATATAATTATAATGATATATATACGGCTATATAAGCTTTTAAGGTAGTTTTCGATAATAGTTTTTTTTATTGGTGTCTGCTTGCTTTGAAGTCACAAGGGATAAAGAGGAATGAAGTGGTTGGAACTTTCATGTTTTTTTCACCCTCCAAAATCAATGAATAGTCTATTTCTCTAAACATGTTAAGTGACTTTTCTTATTCAAAAAAGTCAAGGAGAGTAAAACAAGAATGCTTCTCAGAGTAGGCCTACAAAGCCCAGGTTAAAGACTGTATGTAGAATTCTCACTTTAATTTGGTTTACACTATTCACAGTGGTTCAAAAGGGATAGAGGATGAACTTCTAATCTGTTTATTATCCATTTGGTTTATTGTTGCCCACTGTATTCAGCTCAGTGTTGCTATGCTGCACTGTTGTTGTGGCAGGATGCAGCTAAAATGAGCTGTTCTTCTATTGTGTTTCCCTGTGGCTGGGTTTTGTCGACCAGTTTGCTGAGTTATTATGAATCAAGGACTTAGATTTTCTGTTGTTGGTATGTTTTATTCTATATACTCCCCTGTAAATCTATGTATACATAACCCTGTACCACATAACATTATCCCACTCTGCTCAATTTATTGATCATCTGGTCTTTTGGCAAAAGCCTTCCTAACTCACATCAATAATTGGTCAGCATGCTCTGCTATAAAATTCATTAACCTTGATGATAATAATCTATAGCTCACAAACCCACATTGATCTCTGTTAGCAGTGTTGCGCTTTACATCATGCTTCTTGTAACATTATCATCAAGGTCATCCTTTATAGGCAGGTCCTTTCATAGAAATACTTATCTTGACTGACTTCTTAGAAGTCATTAAAATCACTGTTTGCCTGTCTTACAATTAATTGCATTAATGTGTTTTGCTCAGTGAGGAGCTGTGTGTACAGCGCTGTCTGGGGAGAGGAGGGGGGGGCGTGCAGGCTTTGTTTTTGTTTTGATTTTGATTTGCCATTCACCTTTGTACCTACAGGGCTGCTACTGCACATAAATCTTACATAGTGCACTGTACCTTTAAATCCACTCATGCTGGGCTCACAGCCGCTGATGCCAGACAGACACCCTACAATGGATGGGATACTATTTGCTGACATGTTTAAAGCCTTTGACTGGGTCAATCACATAACACGGCGGCCGCAACAGAAATTGGACTGGGCCCAGGTTTACTGTTTAGACAGCCATAGGAAGGAAACAAAGGGTGATGGCTAGGTGAACATGCAGCTTGATTAACATCCATTCTGAATTAGCATATCTTTTGAAATGTAGAATAATACAAACACTGTATGTCTATGGCTGAAGAGCGAATCAGGGAGCTTGGATAATTCCCTGGGTAGGAGGGGCATTCATTTTATCCCAAATCCTGCCTCTAGTCATAAGCTACAGACTGAAGATATGGATGGTCTGGTCTAGCACCCTCATTCTCTGTGCCTGTGTGTGTAGATGCATAAATGGACCAAGAGACAAGATGCTCGACTGGAATGCACAGAGCACAGGGTTTTCTTTTAAACTGAAAATATATATGCTAAAAAAAAACATGTATTTGTCAAAATTCTCATTTTAATGAGCCAAAATTTATATATGATGTCAAAGAACATTATAGCTTTTGCTGTATGTCAGATCTACTAGCTGACTGACTGTCAACTTAGGGAGATATAGAAATATAAATAGATGGATGTATAGATATAGGCTCTGAAATGCAAAACAACAAATTAACAAATTCTGATCATATGTTTCCTTCAGTATTGTTATTCTTTTGTTGTTGCCATAATTATTTTGATCACCAGCAATCAGTAGCTCCTGTTTGTTTACACATGACTGGCAGATAGTGGTTGTGATTGACATCCAGTCTGTTTCCAGAGACCTTGTAGCAACCGTTTTTGTTTTCTGTGATTCTGTGTTCTGTACTGCCTTTCTGTGTTGTGCCATGGAAATGCCGCATACGGTAGAAATTGCTCGACTTAGCAGTGACTTAACTACATTTGCTGATTATTTTTGTCCGGGATAGCCTACACACAAATGAACTGATAACTGCTTACACAACTGTTACCAGTCCATGCCTCAAATCAGCATACTTTAGTGCATCAAAAAAGAACAAGCAACCCTATTTGGAAGATGTCCAAGAAGCAGTCCTGGAAATCATAGGCAAAATGGGGGCATCTCTCTGCAGCTTGCATCACTGCAAATTAAGAGGAAACCAGTACCACTTCAGCTCATTCTAGGAGCAAAAATACTGTTACGAGGAACAGAACTGGGGATGTGGAACATGCATATAAAGGATCGGAGTATATTTGTTCAGTTTTGCAGAGGTCACACCCCCAATTCTGGCTCCCGATGAAAATATTGCCCTCTCCTTCCTCTCACCACATAGAGCATCTACAATATGACCTTTTCCCAGTGGGTAACTTGTTTAAATTTAACAAAAGGGGATAGTAGGGAGATGAAAGATTGTTTTCTTTAATACCAGACTAGCAGGCAGCTCTATCAAGGTTGAAAGAAACTGTCAAACATCACAGCAGTCAGACTCCAAGTTATAAACTGCTTCTCTAAACAGTGCAACAGTTAAGTTTTCGTGAATGCCTCAACTCCATCTCGTTATAAAACTAACAGCTGCGCTATTGTCTGGAATGTCTCATTGTTTCTGTGCTGTATCTGGTGTACGTTTTAAAATGACATGTCATTTTTTTCCTTTTTCTGTGTAAGCAGTGAATGTTAATAATTAAAGTTAAAATCAAAGTCAAAGTAAATCTCTTACTTTGGGAAACTGCAACTTGCTTACTCCATTATGTATGCGACCTGAAACCTACCTTTGTTATGATGATTGTTATGACATCAAAGGTACTGTCAGCAGATTTTTTTTTCTTTGTGTATGAATGTGGCCTAGAAATTTTACTGTGATTGCAAAAATAGAATTGTCATTTCATGTTTCATGAATATTGCATGACTTAAATATACCTGTGTAGCTCCACAGTCATATTTTATTTGCATAAGTGAGAACAGACCTCCTGTATTACCACACTGTATAAACAATTGAACATATTTGTTAGAATTTGTTACAATATAGCATTACAGAATGGAAGAAGTGCTCTAAATAATTCTAATAATAATATGTAACTACTTAACAACTCGCTAATTATGCAGATCTTAGAGTGTAACAACACAATGTAAGTGTGTTGCTAGGGTAAGTGACAAAGTTTCATGCTGTTTCCTTTATCAGTATTATATTGATTATTATGTTTGGTGTCATTGGGCACATTTTGAAATTCACAGTGTGAGCAATTGACAAACTATTGTATTTTATTGAATATAACATGTAATATCTCAATAGGGCCGATAAGAATGAACAACCATATCATAACTTATGATGACTAAGCAGGTTAGCTAGCTAAAATAGACTCACAGGTAGACAAAGTTTAGCAGGGTTCTTTAAAAATATGTATACAATACATTGAAAATGAACAATATTCATGTGGCATTTGTGGCTCTTGAAAAATAAAAAGCAAACAGGACATTTACTGCCAAATGAGACTAATAACAAAAATTTATCAGCAAGTGTTTATACCTCACTCACTGTATTTTTATTTATTTTTTGTCCATAAATGTCAAGAGGCGATAGCTAAGTTAGCATTATGCTAGTTGACATTTACTTAGGCAATTCATGTATTTACACACATCTTTTGTACACAAAAAATGCAACAAATTGAAGTAAATTTCTCATCCCAAAGAGAATTTAAAATAACATTTGCTTGTTTAAAAGCCAGAAGAACATAATGAGAGGCAAGGCATTGTAAGTCTCTCAGGCTTTGAGCTGAGAGCAGGATGGATGTAAACAAATACTTGTGGCTCCTTAGCAGTAAACACTGGTACGCATGGTGGTGAATACAAACACCTCAATGAGCAAATGACCAATGCAAACATTTTAATTACACAACACATCACAACACAAATATTGACCTCAAACATTTGTGTGCTTCATGCACATGTAATTAATTATGGACTGTGTGATGGTGCAGAGAAAAGGCATTTGAAATTTTATAGGATTAAGATTTTCACTGTGGAGACTCAAGAGTAGCTTTGGCTTCCAAGATGAAAATATAGTTATGAACAGTTTAAGGCAACCAGTTGACAACTGCCCGGTTATATTAGAACTTGAACATACCAGGATATCTTGGGAAATAAAATGGTGTGGGAAACACTTGAGCCAACTATCAATACTTTCTGCTGGTAAATAACAAAACACCTCACAGTTTATAAGCTTTAATTGAGCTAAATTACATAATATTATTAAATATTATGTCACTCAACAACCCTCATGTTAGGGGCTGAATAAAATATAATTATTTATTTTACGACAGTGAGTTTATAACTTAATATATTAAAGCTATTTCAACATTCCTCAGACAGTCTAAATCACTACAGACCGAACATCACTGTCAAGAACTAGAGTCCAAAACAACTGTACACACAAGTATGATTGATTACTCCTCACTCCTTGTTCCTAGTTTTCTGTTGGAGCAACACTGTGGGATTTTTTTAATCTGGGCACATATCTATATACATTTCATTTTCCAGTCCCAAGGCAGGGCAATTTAGTGTGCACAAAACAGTATTCAAGACATAACCTGTTGATTTTTCTCTCTCTAGTTGTCACATTGGACACATACTCCTGTATGGATCCTGGTATCCCGGTGAATGGACTGCGGTTAGGCCATGACCTTTCCATCGGCTCCACGGTGTCCTTCCAGTGTGACCCAGGGTACCGACTGAGCCATGAGGAACCACTGGTTTGTGAGAAGAACCACTTCTGGAGCCACCCACTACCCACCTGCGATGGTATGTATGAGGCATTCTGCACTGGATTATACATCATGTTCACTCAATAGTTTTGACTGTTGGAGATATGCATGTATGCATGAAGACCTTTTGTGTGTTTGATCTTGCATTGATTTAAGGCAGGGTGTTGCGACCTGAAATCCATATCACGATTAATTGTCACATTTACCTCAGTAACAAGAAAAGTATGAAGCATGAATAGAAAACCACTTGATCATGACTCTTTGTGTAACCATTTATTAAACATATTCAATAATTATTAATACTTGGAAATCACTGAATAATGCTGTTGAACTAAAAAAAAAAAAAAAAGTAAACAGACTATTTCAATCCTTCAACCCCGTGGTGTATGGGATCGTGCTTTTCTAAGTGTAGAGGGGACCTGGACAGCAGGTTGAGATTTTATATGTTTATATTTCATCTGTGGTGCTTCTGTTCAGCATTAAGCACCCAGGCACAAACAGGCTCAAAGAAAGAAAGTTATGAAACAAGCCCAAAGAACTGCAACTCGCTATTACCTGTATTTTCAAGAGACTCTCTAGAAAAACACTAGGGGAGTAAAAATGTATGTTCTACATACTCATTGAAGAATGCTTAATTTAAGGAATATATAAGGAAACAAAAAACACAGCTGCCGCCGCCTCCGGGAAATCCCCACAAGAGGCTGGCTGTGCGGTGTCTCCACCAGCTGTGAGAAGCTGCAGCACCACTGTCAGCAGTGAGGACTGTCTGGGGAATGTCGCGCCTGGGAGAGAAACCTGATTATTAGGAAGCGCGTACTGGGGTTTTGAGTAATCAGAGAAAGGTAACATATGTAAACGTGTTACCTGATTTCCTGCCATAACCCAGTTGCCCATAATAAACGAGGGTCCATTACCTGACGTCCTCGGTTTGAAATAAAGGTACAATTAAGACAGTGCGAGCTGAGTTATTTTGATTAGTTTTTTGTAGTTGTGCTCAGATGCCATTGGTAGCTTCAGGCACCCAAATAAAACGGCCTGTGCAAGAGAGGAATTAATTTACAGAAAAATGAGGTCGGTTACAAAGAGAATCACAGTGTCGGTTTGGGTAAAATTTCAGTTTATTACCCAGCCCTACAATGGTTGATACTTTCTCTGCTGACCACATTTTATTAATAAAAACGCACTCATTGTTGTATTTCTTCCAGCATATTGGGAGGGTTTGGACAGTACCAAAGTACTGCCTTTCTTGTTCATGGGGCATTCTAATACATAGATACAGAGTATTGAAAGGATATTGATTTAATAATTAATCTAGCTGTAATTAAATGTGCTCATTAGATTTACCATAGATTAATCAATTTTTTGCTCATTGAGATGTCAAGACTATTTAAAGAAAATATGCATAAAAGAGCTTTTGTACCCATATTCTTACAGAGACGTGACAGTGGTAAATGACTGTATTTTAGTCACAAACACTTTTGGGATGCTGCCACTAGTAACTGGCAAGAGGTTTCTAAAGATATATGGATTTGGCAAAAGGTAACTGGAGTCTTGCTGCTGCTGCTTCCATTGCCATATTTATTCAGAAGTCTCAAAACCAAACAAAACAAAAACAACGCGGCCTGGTTGGCAGAAGGTAGCAACACTTTTAAAGCATAAGCCACCAATGGCAGGCAAAACACACAGCAGGTCTGACTGTGAACAGACACTCATCAAAACAGGTTTTACTCCACAAATGGATCCAGTCCATGTCAGAACAGCTGATTTTGGGTGTTCTGAATCATATACAGCTGGAGTGAGATTATACTGAACTTGAAAGCAGTTTTGTTCATGTGCCTGATAAGAGTTGATATCCCTTGTAATCTTCTTCCATCCTGGTTTGTGTTTGTATAGTTTTGCTTTTTGTGGTGTTCAGGAATACTCTAAGGACAATTGCGGTGATTATTCCAACAGTGTGAAAAAAATTATGGTGTTCCTCTCAGCTGCAAGAAGATTACAACGAAAAGGCTGGCGAAAGGCTGCAGAGATTATTGTGGATATGATACACTGTTGTGCAGTGCAGCTTCATCCCAACGGTTGTCCTGAAAATTCATCTTAAATCTCAGAGCATTTTGTGCCTAGGTGTGTGCCAGACAGGCGCCAAATGCCTTGGCCCTCTGCCCATGCAGCCTCTAAAGTAGATCCTTTGCCAAGTGTACTCATCCACTTTTAATGACTTTATGTAATTTTGGCTCATTAATAAAATATTTGATAATTTTGTTGGTGGGTGAGGATTCAGGCCTTGATGTGTTGTGCTAGCAGGAGGGCTCAAGGGTGGTAGGAGAGAGGATAAGAGGGGGGAGGGAGGTGTGCAGCTGTGCAGCCTCGGGCATCCCAGTGATCCTCCAAAACATCGCCTGACATTCATTACTTTGAAAATATGTACATGTACAAGAGTTCTACTTCTAATATTTGTCAACGAGAGCTGTTTTGAGGAAGGCATTCAAGCGTTTGGATGTAATGCCGCCCTTAGGGCATTCAGGGCCAAGAACACACACACACACACACACACACACACACACACACACACACAAACAGACACACACACACATATATATACAACAAGGCATGTCAAATTTTATGAATGCTATATTTACACAGCAGTGCCCTTTATGTGAAATGACCTTTTGGGCGGAACACAATGACAGCATGAAAATGGTGGCGGGTTTGAACAATATCCAATTAGACCAGTTAACCTTCAGACGGTTCTAGCATTAACCTCCTGGTCCCCAACAGCCAATGAGGGTAGAGCTTTATCTCATTAACTCCTCGTGATGAGATAAGGAGCTTCCTGGCAGTGAATTATGTGTCAATAGTCAACATGCAGAAAGTCATATCAATGAGGTGACAGTTGCCATTTCTGCCTTGGAGACCGTTATTTGTCACCTCGTGAGTGACTAGCTTTACATGTTGGCTTGGAACAGGATTATCTACCCAACCTAACTGAAAAGTAGTTAGGCTGTTGCACTGGGACGACTCTTTATATATGCAAGGAACAGAAACACTTTGAAGTCTCAATCAAAATGGAGCCAGATGCTCTAATCCGCTTAATATGCTTTGGTCATTTCTTATAGAGCAAAAGTAAATTTAGGGTCTCTGTAAACATAGAAGCTGTCGTCCGGTTAGAGATACCTTAAGGAGGGTGGAATATATGGATGGATGAATGAATTGATGAATTATGTATTGGAGTGATAGGGATAGGGAGGGATAGAGTTAGGCTGTTGGAAAGAATAAAAAAACATTATTTTGGCAGAATTACAGGTACTTTATATGAATAGCGAGACAGGATGTGATATGACTCAGATCCATTATTCATTACAATCACTCCTCTGTCTTCAGGTGAAGGATTTATTGGTTCATTTACAATTTCCATTTTTTTTCAGTAGCAATTACCATTCTTTATCTTCCCTTTCTACTCAGCATCATGTGGTGGAGATATCAGGGGACCTGGAGGGATCATCCTGTCACCTGGCTATCCAGAGCTGTATCCCAGTTCACTGAACTGTACCTGGACTGTAGAGGTCAACCATGGAAAAGGTAGGAGAGTTTGTTCGAAGCCCTGGTATGTTTAACTGTGGAATGGGAGTTTAAGTAGATTGTGTGCCTATTGCATAACATGGGGTCCATGCAGAACAAGAAAAGCAATATTTCCAACAAGAGTGGCACTCAAGGGGAAATAATACATTTCTTATTTTGGTCCCAGGCTGGTAAAGTTTAAGAACCCATAAAATTATGAACCTCTGTTTATTTAAGAAATTGGCAGTGTTTTTTTGCTTGGCTATAGTCCAAACATATACTTTATTATTATCCACATCAGTCAAGTCAAGTTTATTTGTGTAGCCCCCACAGTTAGAGTCTCAAGGGGTTTCACAACGCCCACATTATGAGACAACAAGTGCGCCAGCACTTTATGTTCCTGGGTAGTATGCATATGACGCCATGTAGCATCCCTTGGGGGCTCCTTCCTTTTTAATGCTAAAAAGTGATGCAACTTGAAAATAGCACACTGGACTAACAAACAGACAGGCAAACATGCAAACAAACAAACAAAGAAAGTGTGTTGAGTGTTTGGCCCAAGCAGCAGTATGTCCAGGGGAGTAGACAAGCAAATTAAAAAAACACCCACAACAGTAGCACACACAGCTGCTGTTTGCCCAAGAACTATACTATAAAAGCAAGTAGTGTGCAAAGCATGAATGTTATTTCACTTTTGGAAAGACAATTTAACAACACAGACTTTTTGTTTATATTCTGCAAGTGGACTTAATATGATATAAGCAGGGGTGGTACACACTGAAGTGTGTATTATTAAAGGGCAATGCCTTTCATGATGTTCTTGTCTTTTTGTTTGTGCTAATCATTCAGATTAGATCTGTCTTTACATAATTTTATGGCTGGACTGCACAGCCCTACAAAAGTGAATGTCTGAGGTGTATGTCTAATTCCCTCTGTTTGATAAGTATATTTGCTCATATATAGAGATCTGCTTTCGTTTTTTTTTTTTTTTTTGGACTGAACAGGAGAGGGGGAAGCGCTTGCACTTAGTACACTTTCTCCTCTCCCAGTCAAAATTTTCTCCCCTTTGTGTTTTTCTTCTTCTTTTATCCCTGGCCTGTATTTTTGGGCCAGCCTTTAGGCTATTTGTTTGTGCTGACCACACCCGGGCTCCACAGGAAAGCACAAAACGTAGGGATGGGGGGAAGTGGTAGGGCAAAAGGTGGAAGTTGGGATTTGGCCATTGATTGCAGCTCATTCCAAGTTTATTGCAAGCTAATAACGTAATATATATTCACGGTCCAGCCGTATACTAGGTTTTGACCTAGTCTTGTTAGTAGTGTCCTCGTGCTGTGTTTTGTAGTCAGACTTCATTTCCTTACCTTCTGTAGGAGCCATTTGCTGCCATTCATATTTGTATGAAAAATATCTAAGTAAGGCAATCCACCATAGAAACAGGCTGGCTTAATTATTTTGTCAAAAATCCTTTTGTTTTATTGTTAGTTCATTGTACTCAAGTGTGACCAAAATGCAAGTAACCACCAGAAAATAGTCCCTCTTTACAATATCATCTCACAAATGTTATTGTCACGTCTTTAATTTTTAATTTCTAGCAGAATTGTTAGCGGAGGGTGAATGTACTACCAGTTTCAGTTCCACTCCGCCTCCCTTGCTAGTTTGAAAACTGCATTGCAATGGGTGGAGAGTGCAGTGGTGGAAAAGGAGTAGGAGGAAGGAGTGTCTATCATATCAATCTCAATCTTAAATAGGGGCGAACTAAAGTGTGATACTTCTCAATTCAATTCAACTTTTTTGTCATTGACATATTGTATGTGCAGGCACACATGCAAACAAGGAGGGGGACAAGAGTTTTCAAACATTAAAAGACCTACTTTTAATTCTTCAACCCAGAAAAAGTTGATTTAGCACTGACGTATATGTTAACACCTCAAAAAATATGTTGTAGTGTTTTCTATCCTTTCACGCTAGGTTGTTTAGAAATTTAGAATAAAAAATAAAGAAATGAAATTAAAATGGAGAAATGTTAAAAAATGAAATGTTGAAAATGTTAAAAGTAGTTGGATCCATCACACATAATCGGAAGGTCATGAAAACTACTCATAGACACAAGTCAACAGGCTGTAACTCAAATTTAGACTGGCATTGTCCTTTAAAGAGTTTAAGTATCTGAGAGGTCAGGTTCGTTTAGAGCTCTTTTTGATCTGCTGTGCACCCTCTTCATGGTTCAGTTAGTTGAGTGAATAGTGAGGGTTACTGTATTAGTTAGACGACATTTACTTTAATACTGTTAGGAGAAAACGGCATCAAATGCATTTTTCACCTGCATTTAATGAACAGCTCTGACATTTCAGTTGCTCACCTGGCAGTTTTATTTGTGTGGTATTTTGTTTAATCTCATTAATTTTATGATATTATTGCAGCACTGTCTTTCAGTTATATCGTCAGGAACCAGATCCCCTTGACATTCCTGTTTGTTATCATTGGAAAAGCACACTGACCCTATCTTAGTGCCGTATTGTGCACACGTTGTACTCTCCATGTAGCCTACATTACCATATTGTTCCTATATCCAAGTAAAATGCCACATTGTATTCTTATGCTGTTGCAAGTTGTTCCTGTTGCCACGGGAGATGTTTTAACACCTTTCTTTCCTCCTCCAAGGGGTCCTAAGGTGAAGTTTAAGACAGTTTTACACCTTTCACTGTGGGCTGTTTGACATCAAAAATACTTGCCCTGCTGTGTCTTTAATTTCTGCCTTAAAGGTGTCCAATTTGTGTTCCACTCCTCCCACCAATGCTATTGGTATCACTTTCAGATTACATAAACTGGTGGTTGTCTCTTCCTCCAAAGGTCTCTAAGGTTTGGATGAGGGCAGTTCTGCATGCTTGGTTAATGTTCTTTTGCTGCGAGCAGAGATTATACAGTATTTGTCAGAAATTCAAGTTTGTCAAGCTCATATTCAAAAAATATATTTTTGAATAAAATATTTGGAATTGAGTACAGAGGCTTGATGTTAATGTCACTTTAACTGAATTTAACTTGAAGGTGTAATTTAGCTTTGACAATTCAGATTCAGTTTTCTTAGTTTAGTTTAAGCTTCCGAGACACACATCTGGTTCCAAGGCAAGTTTATTCACTGAGTGTCGACTAGGAGGCAGCTGTCTCCACCAAGCCTCCCAGCACTGTGCTAGCACTCTTCCTTTGCCTACCACAAGCCATGTGTGGCTCCATGCCTTTTTTCATCTGCTTGGCCAGTCAACCACTTGGTTAGAGAGCTGCAAATTTTTGTTCTAGATTTGTGAACATCCTATCATCTTGATCAATCAAGCTAAAATTGACTCCTGTCTAAAAATGTCAGTGTTGGCTTAGTTACCTGCTAGTGGCTACTAACTAAATGGTTTTCTGGACAGCTATATTTAAAAAAAGGGGGAAAAAGTGATTCTACTCTAATACTCCTAAGTGGCTAACATATGTATTGAGCCATCTTTGTAGCCAACTAGTACTTGGGGAAGTGAGCAGAGTGAGACAGGATCACTGGCTAAGGAGTGTCACATGGATGATGGCTGGTTAAGTAAACAGTGGATGCAGCTGATGTATTTCTTCAGATCAAGCTACAATACACAATGTCATTGGCCCAAACCATAATACAGATTCACAATGCAACAGTAGAAATAATTGATACAAAGAAACACGAAAAGCATATTTAACATATATTAAACATTAAACATACACACCATGCATGTTTCTTTGCATTATTTCTCAATACAACAAACTGACTTGCTCATACAAGGTTCCTCTTTTTTTTTTTTTTTTTTTAAAGAAGATACTAATGTGTGTGATGTTTCTTATCCTGTGGCTACTGATTGTAGGACACATTCCTCTTTAGTGGTAGTAATTATTCTACTGTACAATCACCAATCTTCTACACTTATTAAAATACTTGGATGCCCTCTCAAGGGGACTGTCCTTGATTAATTGACCATTCGCCTCTCTCTGTAATAGAATTACACACTTTTTCAAACCACATAATGTAGATCATTGGTTTATTTATTTTCTATGGCCACCCGGGGTTTTCCTTACCAAGACAGCCAAAAGTGGTGGAGGACATTATAGATTCATAACAACACAGATTCAACAGATGGCATTAAAATGACTGCGCTTATCATACTGAAACGCAGCCAACTGGCCATCATGCAAGGCGTGAAGGTTTTGTTGTTGTCATTGGGCTGAATCCAGCCTGAAATTCGCACTAGTTTGCTGACAGAAAGTTAAGATTGATTTTATTGACTAACAACTATTCGCAAACTTCACAGTCAGATTACCAGTAGCAGGTTCTTTCCCAAATTTGATCACCGTCTCTCCTTCACCTGCCTGCTGTCATCCTCATGGGGTGTCCTGTCTTCAGAGTTTAGGTTTTATTTAGTGGGCGGGTTTGGATGTGACAGAAGTCTTACTGACCGTGTTTTCATTGACTGGTGGAATGGCCGCACCTCTACATTTCAAAGCTTCAAAATGAAAATGGCAACAAAGAAAAAAAAAGCCCACTAGTATAGAACACATAGCAACACTGTCTCGGTATTGCAAAACATATCTCTATCCATTTGTTAAAAAACATGACATGTCTAGACAACGGTCATCAGTCACCAATATAAAAAGATATTATATATAATCCAAGGGCTGGGAATAAACAGCCCCACAGGTGATTACAGTAATTAAAAAAAATGTGTGTGGAAAATAGCACAAGGGGAGGAAAGGAGGCGGACAGAAAGCAGACCATGAAAATAGATGCAACATCTTATACCAGTATGACATCACATGCAGAAATAGTACTGCTGTAATAGTGTTGCATTGTCATGATTTTGTAATGATAAAAACAGAGATGTATTTGTTGATGTTTTGAGTGTTTTGCCTTCCTGTCCCATTATGCATTTTTACATTAAAGGTAGCACCTCTTCTCTAGTCGCTGCAGCACAGATTTCCACTAAATCCTCCACTAAATTGGAAAAAGCAAAGTGGAAGAAGGAGGCAGCAGTCTGAAGAAGAAAATGGCCATTTAACTTTCTGGAATTCATTTTCAATTTTCTTTTTAATCTTTTTTTTCTGTTTCAATTTTTCATTTTCACTTTTCATTTGCATTGTTCTGTTTCACTTTGCATTTTCAAATTGCTATTTAATCTTTTCCATTTCTCTTTTCAATTTTCCTTTTTCTGGTTCCATTTTCACTTTCACATTGCATTTTGGTGTGATCATTAAAAAATCCTCCACATGGACCCGTGTCTCGGGAAACTGAACCTGAAATTTGGAGAACTGAATTTAATTTGAATTTTAAAGCAGCTGCATTCACTTTTCAATTTTGCCTTACAAATTTAGTTTTTCGATTTCATTTATTCTCCAGATCCATTTTTTGAATACTGCGGTTCAACAGGAGCATGACACATTCAGATTTATGCAATTCAGATACAGTTCTTGTTGGCAGTCATCTGTTTCCATTGTTCCAGTTGTCATGTTTCTGCCCTAGACACTTCTAAGCCCGGGGTTTCTTATTCTCCTCTCCAAGGTGTCCAGTTCACTTTTCACTCCTTCTACCTGGAGGATCACCATGACTACCTTCTGATTACCGAGAATGGCAGCTTCGCCCAGCCGCTGGCCCGGCTCACCGGCTCCGAGCGGCCTGCGCCAGTCAACGCCGGCCTGTATGGGAACTTCAAGGCTCAACTGCGCTTCATTTCTGACTTCTCTATA
>OMLF01013124.1:8268-18296 GCA_900302615.1 Holocentrus rufus | reverse complement strand
TCTATATCACTGCAAGGATTCAACATATCCTTTTCAGGTAGGAAGATGGAAGAGGGCTGGGTGGGAAGTGGGGGGGTGGTGTGGGCAGGGAACAGAGGGAAGGCTAGGAAATGAGGGAGGAGTGAGGATACTGAGAGTATGGATGTACGGGCAGGGTTGTTAAGGAGAGCAGTGAAAGATAGAAAGCAAAGCTGAAAGCATGACAGACAGAGAGAGCCGGCATGCTCGATGAGATCAAAAGTGCTAAAGCTCTGTAAAGTGTGCATAAAATAGCATGTGAGGAGTGATTTGTCAGTCAGAGCGGGAGCAGGCTTAAGGTAGACCGTGCCTCAGGCTGCGCTGATCAGAGGTGGATAATTAAGAGACAGCGAGGTCACTGAGGTGGATGGTGTCTGGCTGTGGTGGGAATGATTATCAAAGCATGCCATGTGGGTGAATATCCCCAGGAGAGAGGGAGGTGTGGGCGTAGGAGGGGATGCAGGAAGAAAGGATCCCTCCCATGTGGAGACCGAGGAATGTAGCGCCAGAGAGAGAGAAAGGGAGATGCAGGGAGCGAGATGGGAGATGAGACAGATGGCGATGGCGAGTGAGCAGGGGTGATGGAGAGGGAGGGAGAAAGAGAGAGAGAGGGACAGAGAAACAGCGAAGTAGAAAGAGTGAGAGACGGTTCGAGAGAGGGGGTCCGCTTCATGAGCAGTCTGGCTAAATGTTTGCCTGCTGTTCGCTGAAGTGAAGCATAACTTGTGCAGCCATGAATATTTATGAAATTATCTGATAGTGTGTGTATACGTGTGTGTGCATGCTCTGCAATTAGCATCTATAGATTGCCTGATTAAAATTCAGTTTTTAACCTTTTATGACCTTTGATGAAAATTTGCCAATTTGGCAGCGCAACACCCAATATTAGCATGCTGGCATAAGTTTTATCTGTGCTAAAATCAATACAAAGTTATGCATACTGCCAAATACCAATCAGGGGATGAATAATGTCAGCAATAACACCTTTTTCCTTTTATTCACTTTGAGTTGCATCTACATCACAAATGATAAGGGTACCAAGAGCCTATGTTTAAGCACATGGTCCAGCAGAGTGGCCTAGTTTTTAGAGAGCCGGTTATTCATTGCAGAAATCCTGTGTTCACGCTCAGTGTTGGCAGGTATCCATCCTGCTGAAACATCCTAGAACAACTAATCCCTATCAGCTCCAGTATTACTGCTCTACAGCTGATCCTGGACTCTGCCCTCCACTGAAAGGAGCAAGAGAAAAGATACATTTTCCTGTGGGGATTGATAAAGTATCACATTATTATCATTAATATAGTATGAGAATGGCGCATTAATAATATATTTTTTCTTAGTAAGAGCAAATTTATCTTCGCCGTGACAGAATCCAATTTTGCTCAGAATATGATATTTTTCCGATTGTCTTTGACTTGCTTATATCCAGAGTACGATCTTGAGCCTTGTGAGGACCCTGGGACTCCCCAGTTCGGCTGGCACACAGGCTCACGCTTCGGAATTGGCGACTCGCTGTCATTCAGCTGCAACACCGGCTATCGCCTGCAGGGGGCTAAGGAGATCCTGTGCTTGGGAGGTGGCCGCCGCATGTGGAGTGCCCCTCTGCCAAGGTGTGTGGGTACGTGGTCAGCTGCTTTCATTCTGTTTTCTTTCCTGTTGTATGTAGATATTTATGCTGTTAGCTAACGTCAGGTTTTTCACCTATGTGGGGCAGATCTGAACTTTTTTATGTCTACTGATTGAGGAACTCCATGGAATTGGATTTTCTTAAGTAGACGGCAATTAAAAGATCAGACCTGTGTTAGATACTGATTTGAGCTGCTGGAGTAAATCTAGCCCAGGAGATCTCTTTCCACTAAAGGGTGCACCAGGGCTGGCCAGGGTTAGTTCATTACTTCTGCAAACTCATTTTACCCCCTAGAGAAACTTAATTTGATTACTTGCACATCTTAAGAGCTGACTCCAGAGATAATTTCATAGCAGAGGCAGTGTGTCATATAAACTAATAGTCCCATCAGATGCCATGATGGAGTGCTTTATGCATGTTTACTCACCCCTGGACATGGTACACCAGTTTGGCCCTGTGGTGGAAAAGGACTACTGTGGTGACATGAATGTTAGAAGACAACAGAGCTTGCAAAAATATTAATGCAGTGCTGCTAACTTGAAGTAACCCTTACATAGTTAATGAGTTTTAGAATATGCATGCCCATGTTGTAAGGGAAAACAAATAAATTGAAGCAGTCTCATGTTTTGTTTGGTATAGATTAAACATGCAAGGAAAAGTCTATTATGTATTATCTTGATGCCACTCCTCCTCTAAGTCCGTAATTTGCTTTTGGCTTGTTGATTCAGTGCAGTTCATTTTGGAGAGTAATCCTCCACCATTTTGCCCTGGCATGGTGCAAGAAAGCCAGTGGGGTAAATCTTAGAAATGAGGCCTGTAATGATTTTATTCTGAGCGGTTAATACTGTGCCCAACATTTCATGATGTTTCAGTGCCAGTTGATAATGATTATTATCATACTAAAGCAATAAAGGAACGACACTTGGATGAATTAGTAATTATGATTATCCAAATAAGGCATTTGATTTACCTTTATCTCATTAGTAACATGCTAATGTCCCAGTAATATAAAGTCTATTAATTTCAGCCCCGTTTTTTTTTTTTTTAACTTAAAAGATGCAGATTTTTGCATGCTTGCTGTTATGTTGTGTAACTGATTCTCTCTCATCTTTGTGTTTCCCTTTTTGCAGCCGAGTGTGGATCAGCAGTCTCCAGCAACGAGGGAGTTCTTTTGTCGCCCAACTATCCAATGAACTATGACAACAGCCACGAATGCGTGTACAGTATTCAGGTCCAAACAGGCAAAGGCATCAACATCACCGCCAGCACCTTCCAACTCGCACAAGGGGATATCCTCAAGGTAAATACACAGTGCACTCACCGCTTTTTGTTGACAGAAAATAGATTAGAAGCAAATAAAGAGAGGTCATGTGCTGAGGACTGTCTGGAATTAGATTTGTGCTACTTTAAAAAAAAACAACATAAAAATGAAAAACATTGGGCAGGCTTTAGTGCTTTTTATTATGTGAAAGTGAAAAAAAGAACAGGACTCTGTGTCATTGTACGCATAAAACACATGGCAGAATACAGATTTTTATTTTTTTATTTTTGCCATGGGAAGTCGGAGCAGCAGCCCTTTGGGTAGTAAAGGATTTACTGTTTTGCTCAAGGGTATTTCAACAGTTTTGGTGAGCATCACAGATGGGATACAAATGACTAGCTGGTCCCCAGTCCACAGCTGAAATCCACTCCTCTTTGAATGCAGATGTCTTGTTAGGTCTAATGCTCCAATTAACAGAGCACATTATTATCTGTGTCTCAAGTAATAGAGCTTTATATACAGTAATCTGAGAAACCAAGGGCAAATCCCTTTAGCCAGCTGCACTTGGTGAACGTCTAAAATGGGGAGAAGACATGCTTAGAAAGTGAAATGATCTTGAGGAAACGGAAAAACAAAACAAAATGGAGAATGCCCTTGTTCAAAAGAACAGCCTGGGGCCTTGTATTTCATTTCTCTTTATTTCTCAGATGTCATTCAGGAAAGATTACATGTGCTGTAGGAAAGGCGTACTTTAGATGTGGAGAGAGGCTACTTCCGCAGTACATAACTTACATTTGGAGTGAGGAGACAAAGATGTGTGATTTTAAAAGATAGTTAAACAAATACAGATGAAAATGGGAGATTTGTCCAAGCCCTAATTTGTAGGATGCACTACATTTTAACTTTTGTACTGTAAGTACTGTACTTGAGCTGGTTCATATTCAAGAACACTTAGGGCTTGGTTAATAAACGGTTTAAACATTAGAGCTTTGTTGAATAAAAACAAAAATTACATAAGCAAATTGAAAAGATTGGAGGCACTCATCCATGTTTGAACCATGTAAAATAATTGATGTTTATCTTATTTCCATTGGACCATGTCTTTATTATTCTATTTTGTTGTGTAAATGCAGCTTCTTTTCACCTGAATAGTCATCGTGATTTTTATTTTATCTAAAACAAAGGACACAATATTTATGTCATCTTTTTATGTCTTCTATTGCATTCCGATCTCAGACATAGACAGTGAGTGCCCACACAGTGCAGTTACCCATTTGTCCTTATACAGATTTACAAATATAAAAAGGAAAATAAAATAAAATAAATAAAATAAAAAGCATTTTAACATTGTTTTTTCAATACATACACTATATGAAACAGAGGGTACAGAAAACCCCTAGTTGCTTTTTAATCATGGCTTTTTAAAACAAATTTGTTGCAGACATCGCTTCAGTATTAATTTACTGCTTTATATTGTTATTCTCAATGGTGGAAGTAACAAATTTCATTTGCTTTCATTAGTGCAGTTCAATAGCTTTTTGGTATACCAAGCCTGTAATTTTATTTTTACTTAAGTACATTTTTCAATTGTATTTTGTTAAATTTTAAATCAGATCCATTACAGGCTAGAAATTTTGAGGAAGTGAAAGTGAACAAATGTAAACTGACAAATTATGAAGCCATTCACAGTGCACAGTCAGTCAGCAAAGAAGCTTTAATTTGTTTGTGTAGTTTATTTTGTAACTTAATAATACAATATAATCATATAACATTCATAATATAATTTAATAATTCATTTTGAAAATTAAATGTGCACTATGTAAAATTGAGGAAGGAATCGTGCAATAACTATTTAGACTCAGCTGACAGCCAGAAGAATAAGCCATGTCATTTATCAGAGTCAATCCCGCAATGAGAACCATGTTGACTGAACCATCAAATTTCATGCTTATTCCAGTTTTTGACACTTGAGTCTATAGATAGATAGATGGATGATACTTTATTCATCCCTAGAGAAATTTAGGAGAGAGTCCTGACCTCAGTCGACCCTTGTTAATTTTGCAGAGTGCACCTTCAATAAGCGGCCTAGTTTGAACTTTGTCCTTTCATCCTTTTAGAATTGCATGAAAAATATCCCATGGTTCTATTTGAAGAAGCAACTTTAACTCTAAGTACATTTTAAATTATTTTTACTTTTAGCCAAGTAGATTTTTGCTGGTATTTTTCTTCTGCATTAGTAAAATATCATAAATAACAGTTCTTCTACTTGAATAGGACGTTCTTGTCCTCTTTCCACCACTAACTCTGCCATTTTATGGTAGATTATGTAGCTCATTCGACATCAGCATTTTTGACGGTGGGCTAGAGGTGATAAAAAGAGGAGACAGAGAGCTGTCAGAGCTGCCCTGAAAAAATGATTAATGACCCTGAAAATCCAATTGGACTCTTTTTTTTGATTTCTACTTGAAAATATGATTTGCTTGTTTTTACTTAAATTCATCACATTTAATTTATTGCAATACTTTTTTTTTGCTTGTAATTATTTGCCTTCACATCACAAAGTAAATTGGATCCACTATTTCCAGTTGTATTTCCAGTGTTTTTTTTTTCTCATTTTTGTGCATGAGTTTTAAACTCTGAAAAAAGGAAGTACAATCTATTTAAACAGTCAGCATGTGTGTTGGGCGTGGCCGAGGAGAAGTTTCTGGAGAGAGGCATGTTCACTGTTTGAAGCCAAGTAAACGGTGTTTGAAAATATATTTGGTTAAATTAACTAAGAATTTCTGTTTGGAAATTGTTATCTAAGTATTTTTATGTAATTATGCAATAGTTTCGTCAGTGTGTACGGGACTGGAACCCATGCAGTCGAATTACAAATTTCCACATAAACACTACGCAGCAATCTATCAATCACATCACTTGTTTTAATGAAGCCTTCCATCATGTGGCTCTCCTTCTCTGATCAGGTGTATGATGGCAGAGACAGCGCAGCCCCCGTCCTTGGCACGTACACGGGCTCGTCCATGCAGGCCCTGTCTCTCACCAGCACTTCCAACCATCTGTGGCTGGAGTTCTTCTCTGACCAGGAGGTGACCGCAGCGGGGTTCCAGCTCATATACCACAGTAAGTTACATTTCATTTCCCCGGGGTAGGAGTGTGTGGGGGGGGCGTCCCTAAAGCTTATCCAAATGGGTGAATTTAGCCTCACTTCAGGAGCCAGGCAGAGGCAGAATTTAAATGAAATCTTAATTGACCCTCACCCTGCTTCACTGTGTCTTTCACTGTCAGGATATCCATTAAACACAGCATGGCGCTTGTGCTCCACTCCTGTAGGAAAGCTAGTTTCTTTCTCCGTCTCTCTCCGTCTCGCTTTCTCTCTCTCTCTCTCTCTCTCTCTCTCTCTATCTCTATCTGTACATTTCTCTCCCTTTTTTTCCTTTCCTCTGTTGCAATTAGCGTCTGTGCCTGCCTCACGTTACCTTGTTAAAACAAGTGAATTATTGTTGGGATTTTTTGAAATCTGTTTGTGTTCTTTCGCGTGCATATGTGAGTGTACTGTATATAGTGAATGACTGTACATATCCGTGAGTGTGTGTGTGTACTGGAAGTTTGGGTCATTGCAGCAAGTGGGCCAGTAATAGATGGGTTTTGTTTCTCCCCCTAATTGGCTTGCTGACTGTGTATTGTTGGTAACCGTTTCTAATCCATTACAGAGACGAGAGAAATCTTTTGGTGACACTGCATTTTGCAGTCCAATTTAAAGTGTTATTGTGTTTCACCTGCAATTGAGTTCTGAGATTTTTTTTTAAATCTTCCAGTATGTTTTCTATAGTAGAATTCAACATAGTTAGTGAGAAAGGCAAAGGGTAAAGAGTGCTGTTTTGACTTGTATGAAAGCATAAAAGTTACCAGATAACTTCAGCTGCTCAGTGGGTAATGAGCACTAATAAATCTACACAGGTAATTTCAGGCAATTTGGGGTTGATATAGTAACTATTTTCCAGACATTAGTTAAAAAGAAGTGACAGTTTTATTAATGTGCTGCAGTTCAACACTGCAGATCCACTGCGAGGGTTTTTGGATGCTAATGTATGTGCCCATGTGTACTCACTACGCTCATTTACCACAACTAAATAAATTGCCATCGGCATCTGAATACAGCGACAATTAGTTCGGAGGAAATGATGGTTTAATTACAAGCTGCCTTTTGAATTATAGAATTGCCCATAATTAAGTATCATATAATTAGATTTCAAGGATGTGCCTAAGGTAAACAGCAGCATGTGAACTAGTGCCCTTTATGCATGTCAAGGTGTGGTCCTTACTTGGTCTTTTCAAGCAGATTGAAAAGCACTTTTCAACCAAAGAGGTTTGACTGATTTGTGAACGGTAAGGAGAGCGGGAGAAGGTGTGCTACGGGTAGCTTAAATCTTGTTGGAACATGAAATCTGACCATGTTTTCATGACTCTTCTGCCAAAAGTGCTGAGGTAATTTTCTAAATGTGAGCAGTAACTGTTGGAGATTTATATTGGGCATGACACTTGTAATACTGCCATAACATCTGGCCTGGGCAGGGGCCTCGCTGTGAGGAAAGGGCATAAATCAGCGCTGCTGGGTTTATGTGCAGCCGCTGTTGCCGCATAGCGGAACACACTTACATTTACTATCTGAACGAGCGGAAAGGAGACAAAGGCCATGGTCAAGATCAAACATGGTGAGTTCAAGAGTTATTGGAACGTTCTCTTGTTTGTGGCTTGTTGTTTATTTTATTCCCTTTGTATCGTCTCAGACCGTTATGAGTGGCCGTGCTATTTCTCAATCCTGGTAAATGTCCACACTCAATTGAACACTTAATTGTGGAGGTCTAATTGTGCTCTCTGTCCAGAAAGAATCTTTTACTGCCAAGTAATATAATGGGACTTTAAGTCCAATCCTCATCTGTGCTCAACCGGAAATTAATTCCCAAAGCTCAATCAATAAGTCTTTACAATGCAGATAAATGGGAATATTGCGCCGGTTTACAATATGGCTGCTCTCCAGCGGACTTGGTTTTAAATGCTGACAGGCAGTTCTGTGTTTGTGTGTGTGCCTGTCCGTCTGGGACTCAAAGAGGTATAAGTCATTCTTAAACTCCTATTCCTCTCTACCTTCTCATCCTAACCCCACTCCTCCAGGTTTTGAGCTGTCTCACTGCGATGATCCAGGCGTGCCGCAGTTTGGTTTCAAAGTCAGCGACCAGGGTCACTTTGCTGGTAGTGCCATCACGTACGGCTGCGACCAAGGTTACACCCTGCACGGCAGTGGCATACTCAAGTGCATGACTGGGGAGAGAAGGGCCTGGGACAACCATCTCCCGTCATGCATAGGTAATCCTGTCTGCCTTTGTGTACCTGCTGTCTCTCTCTCTCTCTGTCTTTCTCTCCGGCTGTCTCTCTCTCAGACAGCCCACCTTGATCTGTCTCTCTCACATTTCAGTCATAGCCATTTCTCTCTCTCTCTCTCTCTCTCTCTCCCTCTCTCCCTCTCTCCCTCTCTCCCTCTGTGGTAGCTTATATTATTATTCAGTCCAGGCACACTGTCAACATTGCTATGCTCGGTGTTAATCCTAAGGATTTAGTCCTACATGATTTCCACTTAATTGAACTGTGTTGAAAGAAAATACATGGCTTGTCATTTTGTAAGAGAATACAAATGCCCCTGATGTTTTATTGTGAATCATTGATCTCTGTGTGTGTTCTTGATGCAAAGCTAGCATTATAGATTCAATAAGAACACTACGGTGAAGCAATTTGGAAGACTATTGAGTCTCCACAGTGTTATTCCTTCGCCCTGGCTGTTTCATTCCCACTCTGTGTAATTTAGATGTTGTTATTCACAGACCATTGATCAGCATTTTTTGTGGAAGCAAGGTGCATAATTATCAGATTGTTCAAGGAGGTTAGCAGATTGAGTTATGGGCATCCTGTACAGGTTGGCTTGTGCTTTCATATTCAGCACATGCTGTGAAAGAGAGACGGAGAAATAATAAAGCCATTACCTGTGCGTTGCTG
This sequence comes from Holocentrus rufus, assembly GCA_900302615.1. Taxonomy (NCBI): domain Eukaryota; kingdom Metazoa; phylum Chordata; class Actinopteri; order Holocentriformes; family Holocentridae; genus Holocentrus; species Holocentrus rufus. The sequence continues at coordinate 9,339 of OMLF01013124.1, read as the reverse complement.
GAGTCTGGAAGGTGTTGTGAAAAAGTGTCTGTCTCTCGATGTCTAGCATTGATGGATTAGGGTAAAAAATGATATACAAATCCCGGACGTGTGCAGAATTACACTTTAAATGCCAGCATGTACCGTTGCCTTTTCCATTGAATTGTGCCTTCTCAGAAAAAGAAGGGCTTCAGTTTGACACTGTGGCATGTACTGTATGATCACAAATTTGGATCACAAAAGAAGGTGCTTAATCATTCTATTGATTAGCTGTTCAGCAGAGCGGAATCATTGATTGGTCAATATTAATAGTCAGCCTTGTATCTGTGAGTTGAATGTGAAGTGGGATTTTCAGCCATTTCTCCTGGGCTGCATATCCAAGCTCCTGTCGAGGAGTCTTACATTTGCTTGGCGTTATGATACTGATTATAGCTTACCGCTGTGGCCATCTAATGCAATTTTCCCATTAATTAAGTGCCGTTTGTTCTGTAATATAGATAGCTAGATGATAACCAGGGGAGAGACAACATAGATTGGATAAGATATTCCTTCAGTCATTAACATTTGTTGCAGTGTCCTTCCCGCGGTGCAAGACCCAGCCTATATATTCTGTGGACACAGTCTTTTTAAAGTTAATTAATGGCATCATTAGGAGGCATACTTAGAGACAAAACAAGTTTTGCATCCCTAAGTATCTCCGGCCAGGCAGGAAGTCCTTGTTGCAGTCCCATTACCTGTTAGTAGAAAACAAAGAGGAAAACTGCTCATTTTCAGCAGGACTGTTGCTCATTAGTACTCATAGTAGACTCTAGGCTTCCGTGTGGTTTGCTTGGACACTGTCAGCGTGTTTTCTGGTGTCAATGTATGTGCATATGGTTATGTGCATGTGTGTGTCTGTTTTCTTTCATGTCTAAGTTTGTGTTTTTGACATTCTTTCTGGTTGGAAGTTTTCATGAATTCTGATAAGACAGTTTTTTGCGTGTGTGTGTGTGTCTGTGCGCGTGTGCGTGTGCGTGTGCGTGTGCGTGTGTGTGTGTGTGTGTGTGTGTGTGTGTGTGTGTGTGTGTGTGTGTGTGTGCATGTGTGTGTGTG
>OMLF01013122.1:0-19873 GCA_900302615.1 Holocentrus rufus | reverse complement strand
CTGTTCAGTACGTTTTCAGCTATAAATCAGTGCCTTGGTCAACCTGGCCAAGAGCATTTTCAAACCCATTTGCTGGAGATAATGCCAGCTATTCCTCCCAGCCCCAGGGACGGGAGAGCCAGCCTCATGAATCATTGCCCTCTTAGAGGAGCTGCAGCATGGATCTCACCTTGCTGTGTCCACAGGGCCCTCGAGTCTTCCTGGTAGGCAAAACCAAGGAGTGGTGGGAACGGAAAATGTTTGGACGATGGCCAAGACGTTCTAAAAATTGGGTTTAGGAGCATGAAGGCTAAATGCTGACAATAAACAAAAGAAGTTCGGAAGATGAAGACAGCTGCGCCTCAATCCATCATCCGTTATTACACTGTACTGCTGTATTTAAATTGGAGCAACAACACCTTCAATGACACGTGGACTCAGACATGCATAAGGGTGCTGGAGAGAAGCAAGGTTTTGGCCTCAGAGCACCATGGCATATGTAAATTGCATGTGAGCTGGAAAAAGAGCTGAGAAGTTTATCTGAATGATGTCAACAGTCCGTATGGTGCCGACTAGTGCGCTGATGTAGTCCTCTGATGCAGGTTAGAAAGAAAAAAAAGAACAAGAAGGATAAATCAACCTTTGTTGTTCTGTTTCCTTAAATTTTAGGGTAGGTTGGTAAGAACAATACCACCATTGTTTTATATTTAGGATAGTAACAGTTGCTACAGAGGCGAGATGTCAGCACCTAGTCAACATTTTTCTAGTCGACATTGTTGCTAGGAATGGTATAATTCGTTGGGTTTTCTTTAATGGATGGATTTGTTTGACTTAGGCAAGTATGTCTGAACCCGAGGAAGCTTATTTGCGAACCAAAAAAATGGCTGTACATTAAGCATATAGAGGATACACCACATAGGGATATGCTGTAATGGGAAATGACCAATGGGCCTTGTTGAAATGGAAAAGAGGCTTTAAAGCTTTAATTCAGGGTCCACATACATAAAATAGATAATACATTATATTTATTACAGAAGACAGCACAATGAGTTTCCCCCTGCCACCACACAAACCACAATGTAGCCTCAAACTGCAGTATTGCATTACTTTCCGACTGCTCTTAGGAAAATTCCATACAATTTTGGCTCTGCTACACTGTCTAACCTTGAAAAGTAGTTATTGTCAGTTTGATGAACGCTGTTAATGCAGAACAAAGTATTGGGCCATTTTTATTATCATAGCCTATATTTATATATAAATAGGCTACAGCAACTTATCATTGAGGTCAGTGTACAGCCAATCCATTAAAAGGAAATTCAGAAGTCCAGTGCTTCTTTACTTCTTGTGAGTTCACGTAGTTGTTCAGAGATATGACAGTGGGACAGTTAAGTCATCTGCCTGCTGGGAAATATTATACATTTTAGACTCATCTCCAGCAGGTCTTATCAGGTAACTATTTCTCACTTCAAATAGCATGTGATTAATTCAAGCAATGGCCAGTTGGGATGACCTACATGGCGAGCAGTTGTGGGGCTGACATTTCTTTTTGAGAGAGGTATTAGGACAAATTATAATAATATGTATATGTCTGTATAACTAAAAAATTGCAAGTTTCTGTTTAGCCTTGGCCTTCGTTGAAATCAGTCAAGGTAAATGCTGAGAAACAGAATACTGACCAAAATATTGCCTGCGCTGAGATTTTATATTATGACTAGAGGCACACTAGTACATATTTTTTTAAATACACTACTTTAGTAAGTCGATCGGCTGATACAAGTGCCAATCTAAGTAGCATTAAATTGACATCCATTCGTGCTGCCTAATATTAGCCTATTATAAAACAACTAGAGGAACAAGTGCTTCATTTGATCAAAACATGCATTGACAATTGTGCACCAATCCTCCGTCAAACACAGATAATAAAACAGAAAATGAGCAGAATGTTCTTCTCAGAATGAAAGAAATACCACCATCTGGTCAAAATTTCACTAGGAAAGCTATGAACATGGGTTGCATTGTAGTAAGTAAGAAGTGAACACATTTCAGGGAACACAATAGTGAATGAAAGCAATGCACTGTTCATGCCATATAGTCTATTTATACCAAGATTACTTGATTATTAATGATCTCACTGTATTATTCTGTCTCTGGCTGGTCTGATGCTGCCTCCCCTCAGCTCTCAACACTGTCAGTGTCAGACACTTAAGCTTGGCACAGCTGGCACTTTGCTTCACTGAGATCAAAGAATCATCACACTGCAGACACTTTTCTTCCTACAGGAAAACTCTACTCTAATTTTAAACAAACTTATCAATTCTAGCCACTGGCCCCTTAATATAATGTATTTGCTGATAAGTAAGTTACCATTACATTGCTAAACTCTAGCATGATGTGACAGTATCATCCAGAGATACAGAAAGAGTTGTAAATGTTGGGGCTGCTGGCCCCTAAGCCAAACTAAAATTAAAACACTAAACAAAAATGTTACTGGGTCAAATGTAAATGTAAATACTAGAAGAGAATAATTAGAAATCGCCAGACACTCACTTTCATGTGTGTGGTGATGTGTCTTGTCTTCTGTCTCCATACTTCACAGTGTTATCATATCATTTCAACATATTTCAGTGAATTTTATTCTGACCTCATGTAACATTGCTACAAATTCAAGTTTTGATTCTTCTCCCTCATTCAGTGTCCTAAAAGAGGCAGGGCAAGAACTAAAATAATTATAAAATTAATTCTGACCACTGAGCCTATTTTCCAGCCAAACATTTAGCACTTGGCAAGCAGAAGCTAGACTCCAGTGAATGAATTATTTACAGTAAGTAGCTTCACACCTAAGTCTTTGATTTTTTTCCCTGTAATTTAAGCCTAGCTGTGGGAAAACCATCCTCTTCAGCCTTGCTCAGCCCTTTATTCAGTCTCTGAAGTCTCTGAATTATTGCTTTGCATGGCTTTATCAGAGTCACTTGCTTTCACTTGTGTCATACATTTGGCTTTAATCAAATCACGCCGTTTTGAAAGACCTTCACAACTCTCACTCTCAAGGCTTTCTGGAGAGTCTCTGCAAAGGCCAAGACAGCTGCCGGACAGCAAGGAAAACACTGCAAGTGAAGCAATCACCCATACACAGTATGTGGGCTTAAAGCTGTAATCCAGCAGTGGAGAGAAAAAAAAAATCAATCACCAAGCACTGGCATTAGCAAAGTCCTGTTCATTTGCAGTGGGCCAGTTATTTATTGTTCTTGTTCATCCATTGCTTGACCATGAGCTGCAATGTGACATGATGACATGCTGTCAACACTAATGGTCTCTGATGGCATCATGGCCCTGTCAGGAGCACACATGGGGTGCTGAGAGCCAAGGCCGTGGTAAACCCTCCATGGAGGAAGAGCTGTCATTTCTGTCCCTCTCTGCCAAGGAGCCCCGCCCCCATTCCCTAAAATCCTATCCATCTGCCACATCAGCGGGGCGGGGGGAGTGCAAGCGATGCACTTTCCTGCCACTTGCTGTCGTGCCTCGACACACCCAGCTAGAGGCGACGGCCACAATCAACACTTACTTACTATTTCTATACCGTATGTGAGAGTAAATCTGGTGTTGGCCTATCTTGATGCAATTCCCATAAAGCCTACCTAATGGCTGGCACTTTTCTGCACCTGAAAGTGTCCTGTGGTCTATCACAGCCAGGAACACGCCTTATTGCTTCCAACGAGCAAAAAGCAAACTGGTGCAGCATCTTAACAAAATATCTCTCTAGTCCTCCATCCTAATGGCCGGAATGTTCTTTGCACCTGAAAGTGCACACAAAATCCCATGCTCCGACTGTCAATGTGCTTGTGTAACTCTGTTTACACCAAAGCTAGTAATGGCTTGGACAGAGATCCCCTTGAGGAAAGGAGCAGAAAAAAGAGAAAGAGACAGGGAAAAGCTGCAGAGCTGACATACCTCAGATCAAGGAAAACATGCAAGCTAAAACATGTGAAGTCATAAGACAGACCTTCTTTAACAGCGTGTCGGAAGAGAATGGCTTGATGCTTGTCAAATTCCCCAAGATTTTTTTCATATCTCATTGGCATTTAAATACATCAATGTCACAGTATGTTGACGTGGATGCCAAAGAGTGAATAATGAAAAGAATTCAAGACCAGAAAGACATGCTTCCTATTCCACAAAGGACGGATCTGCCAGCAATGCTACTATAAAGATCTTTTTGTAAAAATTAGTAATCCAGGACAAAATCATTATGAAAACTGATTGACTCTTCACCACACCCAACATTTAATCAACATAACCTACATGAATATGAATTGTTTTCCTTTTTGAAGCATTGAGTACCTTATGACATTTATGTCTGCCATGATAAGACGGTCTACTGTTTGACCTTCACATGATGTTCTGCATTTGTGTGTGTGTGTGCTAATTAGAAAACCAAGAAAAGACTGGGATGACAATGACAAGCGAAACAAATGACACCAGCCAGTGAGCCGTTGCTCCATTTGTCCCTATCCAGTGTTTGTCTGAAATGAAAGAGTGCGTCATCTGTTCACTTCTGCTGACTGGGCAAATACACAGCCAAGGCAGTGAGCCCTGACACGCGTGTAGCATGTTCCTGTCGTTTCCCTTGCACATTTATCAATACGCAGGGTCTGATACAACATTCCCATGTGCCATAACCCAGGCCGAGCATTCATACAGGAACAGTAACTGTAGAGGATATCAGGCTACGTCATCATAAATCTGCAGGACCATCAGCGGGGCAGCGCCATTTACTAGACACCTCATCTAAATAAGAGTCATACCAATAGAGGTTTGCTGATTTTGCAGGCCCATACTGACCTTTGATTCAATGCCATACTATATGGCTACACACAATTTTATGTGTTGGACACAAGGCGGTATTGCTTTTGCTGCCTCAAATAAAAAATTGTGTCCCTCATAGTTATCAAGGACACGCTAGCATGTAATTACTACGTTTGGACAAAAATCATTTATTCCAACATGGTTGGGCAAGCTGTGCCATTCAGAGAGAGAAATTTGTTTTGAACACAGACCTATAATGAAATTTCACTGATCATACTTGCTGCACAGTTGTGCACTTTTACACAATGTGCTGTTTTAGTAGTAAATTTCAATCGCATCATTTCAATCTGCGATCTGATGGGTCATCAAATGATCTCAGAAAAATGTTTAACTGGAATCGGCTGAAGAAAACCTGCGTGCTGCACCCTGGATAATAATGGCTTTTCACAAGTATTTTGTAAGATACTGTCATCACAACTGTAAGTTCCAATTACTAGTCTTACTGATTTGTTAAATAAAATGATCTTACTGCAGTGTTTCTCCTGCAGTTGTACGGACCTGGTAGACAACCAGGCCAATGAGCACCACCACCAGGCCAACAAAATCTTTTATTTATTGTTTTTCTCATGATAAAAATGCCACTGACCACTTCTGTACCAATCACCCATTCATTTGCATATCAGTAATATGCCATTTCTCTAGCATGAATCAGGTATCGGGCAACACACAAGTCATGATTACTATTGATAGCAACAGAAATCTACCCTTAAGGCTTAATTAAGAATTTACTTAATTAAGACAGTTTTGATTTATTGTCAATGAAACCTCAAGAACAAGCTACAAGGAGACTACCTGAAAGCCTGCAAGAAGATTTCTATAAATGTAGTAAACATTCCCTATCATAATGTCATGGTGAAATTTCTCTTTAAACCCAGGAAGAGAAAGTGCAGCAATGAATCATGCACAGCGAATTCATGAAGTGCAAGGTCAGAGTAATGTTATATTAACTTGTTACAACCTATTTTCATGCATTAAAAGTGCTTATTATTAAACATCCAACTTTAAATCTTGAATCTACACGGTGAACAAAAATTTGAATGCAAATAATAAGGTGCAGAGTGCCTGCTGCGCCTTCCAACTAAAGCCAACTGCATCAATATGCCATCCTGTATGCTGCATCAGTTTAGGGCTTTGTGTGTGTGTGTGTGTGTGTGTGTGTTGTATTTTGCATCTTCTATCAACATCTTGACCACCTGCAACTACAGTGGGCCTTCTGTGTGAAAAGAAATGTTTCAGCACTGTCAGTATGCCAATGTTCTACAATGTAGAATTACCCATGATTCATTGTGCTTTGCTGAAGCCACTCTTACATGTCAATAGAGAGACTTAATATAAAGCAAATAGATACACGGGCATCCTAAAATGGGAGACCTAACTTTTATGAAAAACAATTAGCCCACCTGAAAATAATCCACTTTTTGTGTGTTTTCTGGTTATCCTTTAAAAGTTTTAATTAGATGCCCTGTGTGGTGAGAATGCAGAGCCATCTGGGACCCATCTGAGATGATAGGGACGGCTGATGAATAGCAACAGTTTCTACATCTCACTACAGACTTTGTCATGCATATCAATGGGCAGCTGACTGCACAATGTGTGTTATGATATTGCACGGCAGTAATGTGGAAGTTACATTTCTCACATCAGAAAAGCGACTCTATGGAAAAAAGAGCAGTGACATTTCTGAGCTTCCTGTGAGGAAGGAACTGATGACTAGAAGTCTAGATTTTTCTGATTAAATTTCTAATCAATTTAGGTTAGGGTCAATGCAAGGCTAAATCGTTATTTGTGTTAAAAAAAATTCCAATTAAATTCAGCAAACTTGAAATGAGACTGTATTTAGACCAAGAGATGAAAGCTGAATTACACTGAAGAAGAAGGAATTTAATTAAGAAAGGATATCAATCTAATGACTCCCTTCAATCTCATTTAATTTACTCAAATTCCTTGAACTTCAATTCAAATCCAGTTTCTACCTCATTGATTTCCTTTCAGTGAGTTTTCTTGGTCTAAATCCACACCTGCTGATTTGTCCCCTGCCCTGTTTGGTGCCTACATCTGCAATTCAGCTGGTGGATGGACAACTCTCTGTTGTTTTTTCCCATCCCTTTGCCAAGCCCCCATTTTACTCTCATGTCTCCCCTGCACTCAGTCTTCTGTGTCCCACATGCAAAGAACAGCAAGCAAAGGCTGGTTTGCAAGGCCACGCCAACTCCCACCAGCCCCATTCCCCAATTTAGCACTGCCCTGAATTACTGTGATTCAATAAACACAAACATGTAGGTACATCACTGAAAAAAATCCCTTTTTAGCTTCCCCTTAGAACACCGGCCCCGTTTCCTGGAGCTCATACAGAGGCTAGATAAAACACAGGCACCCAAAAGTCGCTTTCACACATAGAATATGTAATAATGCTGGATTAACTTTTCCAGCAAAGGTAACGGGTCTAGCTTGCGCACAAAAACAAAAACTGTTCTCCCATACAGATAGAACAGAGTTGAATGTGAGGCCAGCTGAGGTTGGTCTGGCATTGTGACTTCTGTTGTAGCTTTTATCTATTTTTAATTTTGTTATCCTTTATTTATCCAGAGAAAGTCAAACGAGCTCACTTGCTGTTTTTCGGCCACACTCTGCTTCACATTCATATTCACACCCAACAGCTGCCCACCACAGCCACAGACTTATATCGTTGGCCACTGAGCAGCTCCACCGAGGGTTAAATGCCTTGCTCAAGGGCAGCTCAACCATGGCTGTTGAGGGAGAGGAAAGCGTTACTCATTCACTTTGCCTACCCACATTAATATACCCACAAGACAGGGAATGTCAGTTTTCTTGTTCTGTGGGATTTTTGCATTTTCTTGCTCTGTGCACTAACAAGGCTAGTTATTTTGTAAAACTGCATCTTTAACCAGTGACATCTGCCAACAAATGTACTCTCATGCCCGGGTTGCAGAGGAGTTCCCTTACTTTGGCATTTGTCCAATTTGCCATCTAATTGAAGCTCATATTAAATGCTTACGTTGCATGTGCTCAGTCCGTTGTAATAGTTTTATCCTCACATATGGTGATACAGAACTTACGCAGAAATATTAGGCCACAATCTTGACACAGCAAATTCCCAAAGCCAATTTTCTAGGATTCTGACTCCAGCTCTCATTCACACAGGACGGCTAAACAAAAAAGGCTCTGTAACATTTAAAGAAAACGCTGCATGTGTGAAAGGAGCATGAAGTTAGGGGAAAGGTCTGGATATGCAAGACGACCAGCCTATATCCTCGGGGTCCTTCTGCTAAAATGAAAACCAGACAGATCCGATTAACCTTACATTTGACCTTTCAATGTCATCGCTGACTTCACTCAGTAGCACTAACATCATCTTTCCAAAAAAAAAAAAAAAAAAAAATTTGAGGAATGGCTTAAAATAGGCTACTGGTGGTAGCTCAGGCCATTTTTGGATTCTGCGTCTGTTTCCACTTTCCCAATTGCAGGGATGCCCCGTAAAACATCAGTGTAAATGGTTTATAATGCCACCAGTGGACTCTGAAATGGGAGACCTGGTTTCAATCAGCAGTCAAATTGCTCCTACATTACCCCCGCCGACAGAGTACTAAATCACTCCTTCCCTCCGTGCTGCTGACGTTAAGAAACAAGCATTGTTAAAAATCCACCATGCATGCTACTAAGAGCACCCTGTCTTTATGGGATGCTGAGCAGGACAATAGTAGTTGCCCACGGCATCCCGCTCGACAACCAAGTGAGATGTAAGATCCAAAGGTCCAAGCGGAAAATCAACACACTTTCTCTACTCGTGTACACGCATCTTCACCCTTCTTAAGGCAGTAGCCGAGGCATGAAGTTGACCCTATCTGCAACCGTAGATGTAAAATTTGGCTTATAGTCTGGCTCCTTTAACAGCCAGGCCAAACAGCCCCATCACAACTAGTTCAAACCAGTTTGCCTGGTTAAAAAGGGTTCTGGTTTTCTCTGTGCCAACGCCCTGACAGTGGGCCAGTGAGGCGTCTCAGAGTACTTATAATCCTCTATAAACCCCAGAAACGTTGATCCCGCCCACCACAGACCAACACACTACAGGCAAAACCTCTCATTAGAACTCCAGGGCCCTGAAATTACCCAGATTTTACCCATATGGAAAGCATGAGAAAGCGTCAGCTGGGAGAGGTTTGCGCCGCGTGGTTTTTCAGCGTGTGGCCACAGAGGAGGTGGAACTCTTCAACAGTGTCATTCGGCCCGGCCTCTGCCAGGGCGCACCGGCAAATGAGGAAGCTGAGGCAGATGCTCTGGCTAGCAGCCTCAGCCCTCAACCTGCTAGGAAATACCCTACAAGAATACATACACATGCTCACACAGGCTAGGAACATGCATGTGTAGGCACTCACAACAGATCCAACATGAAAATGTGCGTACATGTCTTTAAGGTTTCGTGCAAGCTTCTGATGGTACACAGTAGTAACACCCAGGCCTTACAGGTGAGGTGGCTAGAAAACCAGTAAGCGAACATTGGCTCAGATTTTTGTGTGTATCCTAGCCTTTGCCAGAATGCATGCGTGGCAGGGAGCGTCGCCAGCAAGTGCCTACGCTGATTTTCTTCACAACCACTGTTGCACAAAAATCCCAATGGAAACACTGCATGAACTGCTGACCCTTTTGGCAAGTGAGAAAAGGAGAGAGCGAAGTGAAGATTCATTGTAGGACACCCTGTGTTCCCTCCGGAGGATAATGTCGAATAAGTCATGTTTCTTCTTTCCAATCATTTTTGAATTGAGAATTGGCTCTAGTATGAACTTGGCTTGATAGCATAGGGAATTTGTTAAATTCACCAAATAAACAATCTTCAAAACAGAAAAAAACATAATACAAAACAAGTCATACACCCCAAAAAAAACTGAGAATAAACCGAGAAACAAGTAAACATAAACCCACTATCAAAAGCCTGCAGTCTCACCAACAGTGATGGGGGAGGAAACCTTGCTGCTGCAGTAGCATGGCACCAAATAGTAACATCAACACAGGCTTAAGTGATCAAATATGCAGAACAAAATTAAGGAGCCACAGCAGATAGCTGCAGGTATTCCGGCAGAGATCCAAAGAGAACCACAGAAATTAAACTGATTTATGAAAGAAAAGGCCTCCCATAACAGTCTGTCTGCCATAATAGCCTGTCTTAGATAAGCACCAGGTAGTCTCCAATGTTGAGCCAAATAACCTAAATGCCTAAGCCATTAACTTAAGTTTTACCGTAGGCTGCCCCTCTGAGGCTTCATAAAACTGTGTAGGCTATGTGCTATAGGAAAGCATAATATCACATAACACTAAACCTGGAAAAGGAATAGACCCAGTCACTTTATTTTCAGTTAGTATGAGCTGAAGGTTAGACACCCAAACATTCAGCAGGGCCTAAGATTCAACTGCAGCAAGCCTCTGCTCTGATGCAATTCCAAGTAACTAACCCACCCTCTATCATCCCATTACAGTTCGGCTCACGGCTAGGTCTGTTCATTGTGCCTAACAGCTATAATCGGTGTCATGTATTGATAGGGGGTGGCCATAAGGCTACTTCACACTGTCACTAAAAATCACCCTCAAAACTGTCACCAATCCTTTCTTTAAATAAACCGAAAAGGGGGGCAGCAGCTGAGTTGATGCAATGCTGAAAACCTTGCTATATAACCACCCAGTGAAAAACTGCCTCCTTTTTTCAGATCTGTTCAAGACAGGAGGAAGGCTTTAGGCTATTCTATGAAGGAAAGCTGGCAAAGTGGTGTATCTGCACCGCCTGTCACAAAAATGGGGTTGAAATTGTATTCTCTAAAGGATCACTCTTGAAATTTATGATTTTGCTTCCACTGCAGGCAACAAAATTCATAATATGAAACCTGTCTCCGCAGCCAGTGCTGCAGGAATAGTGATTTTTGTGAGGGAAGGTGAATGACACAGACGTGATGGGAGCATTTGCAAATGATGGGCATTAAAGTACCCCAGTGTCTGTCTCGTGTAATGATAAATAAGGAAAAAGCAAAGACTTCATGTGCCGGGGGCGCTCGTGCGCTCACAGACACGCTCACACGCACGCGTGCACGCGCACTAACGAAGTGAAAAGGCAGGTTTACAGAGTCCTATTGCATCCTATGGGTACATTCTGGTGTTAAGTCAAGAGAGATGATTTTTATACTGCAATTACATAAAAAGAAAAAAAAAATAAACAGGACGGCGACCTCACGCCCCACAGGCAGGAAGTCTATAAATTACTAATAATCGCATTTGTTATTTCATCAGTGTTTTTCAACATATTTTCTGCTTGCTCGAAGCTTTCATCCCTGCAAAGATTAAACGTCCGTTTTCTCATTGGAAAGTGTCTGCATGCAGTTTCTGGCCAACTCCGTGCAGCCGTGTACCCCGAAAAACACTTAAAAGAAATAACTGATGAAGCCGAATAGAGATTTTGCACTGATTCACTATTCCACTTGAATCCTTTCGCAATTAACTGCGCATACGTCTTAACAAATAAAGGCTTTTTTTGTGGCGTGATTTGTTTTTCCCCAAACAATCTCCCCTCACTCGCCTGTCTCCTGTCACCAGAACAGATCTTGCATATCGGTGGGACTCTTAAATTGCAGGTTATTACTCTTGCCTGACAATTTGAAGTTGTCAACATTATCCAGTTAGCTAGCAAATAAAAAAGCAACAAACTGCATGCGTGGCTGTCTGATTAGCTGAAGCCCGATTTGGTCGTGCAATGCGGAGCTTACCTTTTTCACTGTTTAGACCAATGAAGGCATTCGCAAAGTAAAGTCCATTCATTGAACAATTTATAAAGAAGCAAATGAACTCATTTCGTTCAAAATATTCGGCAACTTTAGCAAGTATGGCTAGACAAACGCTGCGTTTCAAGTTCAATGGGGGACATTCAAAAGATAACGGTGCACTTACTGAATCTCCTCTTTGTCACCGCCGTTGGCATTTCTCTCCTTCTCTAAAGCACTTCTTTTAGTCCCGTCTTCAGTTTGTGGCCCGAAAATCCAGTCCAAAGTTTTTTTTAAAAAAGGAGTTAGAACCAGCCCAGAGAGTAAAATAAGAGGGGAAAAAGATAGGAGTCCACTGCCAGAAGAACACGAGGTACTATCCCAGCCGAGCGGGGTCGTGGATACTGGATCTATTCGTGGCAGCTAGCTACTCTCGTCTCTCGTTAACGTCAGCCTCGCTCAAGTGTCCGGTGTTGCCTGCGTAGGAGACAACTCAGTTTTTGAGAGTTTATTTCTTCGGTTGCAAGTGTCAAGTAATTCGAAAGCACAACTCCCAAATACTCCCGGTGCTGTGTTAGTAAGGTGAAGAGTTGTTGTTTCCTCTCCCTCACAGTCACGCTTCTTCTGCCTCTACAGAGAAAACACATACAGGTCGGTCAGCAGGTTTTCGGCTTCACTCGGCTACACTCGCTGCTGGCGGTGTCCATTCATTCTTGTCGTGAAGCCTTACAACCTATAAACATATGCAGTGTAAATCAAAGGATGTCAAACTTTTTCTTTTTTTCCCCTTACATCCGCCTGAGATGATTTTTAATTATGATATAGGGGACATTATTGTACTATTGTCAACACTGTAGTTGGGGAGATTAACAACAAACCAGTGACCAGAAACAGTCATAAAAGTCTTATACATCTCTTACTGGGCTCTCTAATTCCTAAGTGAAATTAAACTGTTGCTTATTTTGCTTGGGACCCCCTTCAAGGACCCCAGCTGGTCCCCAGACCCCACTTTGCAAACCACTGGCATAAACAAAGTCATGGATCAATGCTGGTTACAAAAGATTTATTTTTTATTTTTGTATTTTTTATTTATTTTGTTTACAAATACTGCCCAATAATTGCACCATGTTTTCAATTTTCTTGGAGCAAATTGAACTGCATTTAAAGAGAAAGGATAGCCCTCCTTGCTATTACCTTGTGAGAGCTAAGGACAAGACGGTAATTTATAATTTATAGGGGCAGGCCAAACTTTTAGGCTCTTTCACCAACACTTTTATTGTTTTTTTAGACGGCCTCGGAAAAGGACTGCAGAAGTCTCCACTTACTACTGACACAAGAGTACGTTAACAAGCTGCCATTAACAAGGAATACTACTATAGTTTGCACCTGTGTAAACAAACTTGGCTGCCCATTAATATCCATTTTTGACCTTATGATCAAAACTGCTGTAAATTTGTGTTTGGTTTTTCTAATGTCGTAATAGCACACTCCCAGGACGGGCATTGGGAACTACAGTGGTTGGCTTTATAAGTGAAGCAATGTGAGGAGGGACAGAAAGAGGGTTCTGCTAACGGTGCAGCTTGGCTGTTAGTGCATGAGCACTCAAGCGACTCGATTGAGCTTGCAGGGCATGGGCACTGTGACCCCCAGTAATGAGGACGTGAATATCTTTGGGGTTCTGACAACCCACCTACTCCGCCTCCTAACCTTACCATGATCAATCGTTAACTTGGCAGAGCCCCCACTGAACTGCGCCCCGGCTGTCCGCCACACCCTCCTTGTAACTGGTGCAAATGACATTTACAGAAGGTTTTACCTGGCCGTAAATGTCTCTTGCAATTGGACAATCAGGTAAGTTCTCTGCTCAGCACTCGCACAAACAAACTCACACCCACACGAAAACACGCGGATGCACACAAACATCCTCTTCAGGTCAAAAATGAGTTGCTAAGCGACCTTGCAATGACTGAAAGGTAATTGTGTTCCCATTAGCTTACAAATAATAACCTTGGTCAGTGCACAATGTCGCAGGAATAGGATCTCCACAGCCAAGTAGGAGACACAGCCAAGGCTATTTCACACAAAAGGAGGGCATTGTTCTGATACCATGACCATCAATATGTAGGTGCCAGACAGTGAAATCAGTACATGTGGTCTGTAATGCCATTATGTATCTCTGGTGACCAGCATGAGGCTCTGTTGTTGTGCTGCAGACATCTCATGTATACGGTCCAGCAGACCTACAAACAACCTTTGCCTGTGAAGGTCAAAGAAGATGTTTAGGGTTGTTTTTGTGGCTTGATGCATAGTGTGCAGCACTAACACTGACAGTGTTAGGGGTTGTGTCCCATCGTGGCCATCCACACTAAAAATGCATGCACTCCCTTGCACCAGGTGCTTTGGATAAAAGCGTCCACCAAATGGCAGATGTTATTTTCTGCACTGAGTTTGAAGAGCAGCGCATTTTTGATGTTGTGGTGGTGTACCCTACTGATATGTATAAGAATTTATGACTGTTTTTTATTCATATCAGACGGAGAGCAGCGTTTTATACGCAAAATATGAAATTAAACAATGACTTCTACAGTCCAGCAACCTATGAACACCATCAAAGTGAAAGAAAATCTTTTATTCCTAGTTAGTTAAATAACTCATACATATCTTTCAAAGTATTAGGACAAGAATCCATCTGTAAACTACTTTATACCATTAATTATTCTGGTACAATTAGGAATAAATGGTTGGATAAATTACTGCAAATCAAAAAGGGCCTGAGGTATCAAATCAGCCTCTAACCACCATGCTCCTGGAATGGAGCGTCATACAAGGATCCCTTTATCAGCTGTTCCTCCTTATTAATTTTTTTTTTAACTCTACAGGGAAATTACACAGGAGAAATTACTTGTAAAGAGATTCATTTCTATCTTCAAGCTCCTCAGTAGGAGCTTGATAGTTTGAAAGCTGATTTAATACTTCTGCGGTTACGTTTTTGTTTACCTTCCATATTACACAGTTTCTTTTAGAATAGACAATAGCCCTTGGCTACAGTTATATTAGATATATTAAAAGCAAAAAAATAACTAAAAAATGCCCTGCTGACTGCAAAAGAAATAAGATACCAAGGTTTTGATGGTGTCAAGTAACAACTGAGCATTTTTTAATCATATTTTAAAAAATGAGAATTTATAGTCATCTGCCCAGATGCTTTTTATACCTGGAGGACACCTTGCCCCAAATGGTCTATCTGACTATTATGTATAGAGATGAAAATACTCTCAACTTAATTGCATTTTAACCTTATAATTACTGCTCCATTTGAAATTCAAAGAGAAAATACACTGTGGAAATACTGGAGCTCTCTGAGCTCTCTGCCATGTCACTACTATCCAGTTTCCTTTCAAAAATAATAAGCATAATACAGCTTACCAGTCTTTCAGTTGTGAAAAGTCTTTTCCAAAGATCAACCACAGAATAAAACATGCAGAGATGATGCGTGTGGGGAACCTTCTTGCCTTATACAAAGTGCAGGGCACGGTACTTACATCTTTTAACTCTTATGCAATTAACATGGGACTCAATGAGGCAGGAAAACAGTTAATGGAAGTTAATGATGAGAACACACGTCGCTTGTTGTATCATTAACCGACATGCAGTCAAACATGCCTGCAAACACGGTTGCAGTTCCAGGACACTATCTCAGTGGGGAGATAGACCAACAGTGGCTCCATCGGAAATGATTTACAAAACCAAGACAATAAATACCTAAAAACACAGAAGTCCCACTTTTGACGTCATGTCTGGTGAAGCACTGCTGCACCGTGTTTCATTTGGAAGGATAAAGTTATGCTGCCTTTACAGCGGGTTGCTTGAGAGACATTAAGACTTTTCTTTTGCAGTGCGATAATGTGGCTCCACTCTAACATTCAGGGGGGGAAATGACTGCAGTGCTCATGCAGGAGAGATGCCGCATAAATGGGCGAAAGGGGACTTACACAGTGCTTACTGAAATAAATAATAAAACAGAGGCTTTCCCGGTATCTCTTTGTGATATAAATCCGGTTTTCATTTTCATGAAGCTATACAGATTGCAGATCCAATATACTGTAATGCTGTCTTTTTTCCCCTATTGCTATGAGTGAAAAATCAATCTTAAACTGAATTCACATCACTTACTCCCATAAGCTTGGACAGCTCAGTCTAGATTTGCAAACAAGATCTTCTCTTTCAGCGCTAGAGACAGGAAGCCAAGACGTTTGATGATGTTATTCAAAGACAAATCCTGGAGCTTCTTCACTGACAGTAAACAGGCGATACAGTAACAGCATACATGCTACTATTGTGGTGCTATTGGTACATTTTCAGGAGCAGAACAGTTACCAGTACGATGACACATAATAGTAAGACTTGCTGGTAAGTGAAAGCTCAAACACTGAGTCAGTCCGCAAAGTCAACTTGCAATTTACTGTCAAAGGAGGAGCATCTCTCTCTAAATGATGCCCCACATCAAAGATCTTTGTCCTCTACTTTCTAGCTTTACAGCTGTTCATGTCGGCAAACACTGATGTACTTGTCAAAGATTTAAGACACAAAATGAATTATCTGTAAGGGTAAAATGTGGACAATATGATGTATTCAATGGAACATCACTGTACTATCACAAGCGCACCTCTCATGAGAGAGATACTTGAGAGATGCTCTTCTCCTTCAAAGACCGGAGAAACACATAGGCATTTTCACGGAAGATATATTTAAAATGGAGAATGCAGAGAAATGAGAGAAAGAGAGAGAGAGAGAGAGAGAGAGCAATGGCAAGAGAGAGTGGTGGGTTGGAATTGGATGAAGGACACATAAGCTCTCATTGAGCTGGCAACACTGAAAAGAGCCCTTGGTTATTGAAAAAAAGAAATCAAAGGCAGAAAATTCCAGCAGAGGGATGGGGGCATAGAAACAAGCCTGTGATGGGAGGAAAATCCTCCTCGTCTTTGTTTTTTTGCGGTTAGAGTAGTTAGCCACTCAGCAATAGAGCAGAGATGCATGGTTGCCAGCAGGTTGGCGAGGCCCTTGAGCACAAGGATCTAAGAAGGAATAGGAGGCGACACAGCACAAATTGTTTTATATTCTGCAATGTGGAGGATTGTGCTGAGTTTTTCATGCTGCTTTAGCAGGAAAAGAGCAGTGTGTACGATAGTGACACTCTATAGTGTTCCTTTCACTATAGCTGCACTGCCAAGCAAAACAAACATCCCCTCTTCTGTAATGATGCAGTAATTATTCACGAAATGTTGAATAAAAACATGCATATTATGTTGCATGGTCTGCCTCTGCACTCGGCCTCATGTATAGCTAACACAGCGTAAGTGCACATATTGCACAAGTAAGGACAGTAACAGCAAGGTCATGATGTAGTGTTGCCCGGGATACAACAAGGAGTAATGTGCGGTACATGACAGCTCAGGAATAGACCTTAGATTTTATGGAGGAGGTGATGTCTCTGTAGCCAGCAGTTACAGAAATGAGTCAGTCGTGATGGATGTGATGGACAGGAATAATCCCTCTGTATCTTCCTGCCACCGCTGTCAGCATTTCCCCCAGCAGATTGGGTTCCACAAGTCGTTCCTTGCAGACCACCGCTGGGGGAATCTGCTGTTTCAACCGCGCGGAGCAAGCCATCAGACAAATGGATATTAGCTGGTTAATTTTTAATTCCTTAGATGCAAGGGAGCCGCGCTCTTTCATGGCTGGAAGGAGCGCTAATGGGCCCCGGATTAGGTATCATGGGCGGATATCTTGGAGCGAACCCTTGGGAATGTCGCGTGGTTCTCTCCATTGAGCACCATTATGGGTCTTGGAGAAAAGCAGAAAGCCACTGAAAGACACACTGTCCAGCTATTGACCTTTCCAAGGCACGATGGAAGTCCTCAATGAGGAGATATTGAGTGGATGCTGAGAACAGTTCATTAAGCCGGAGAGGGAGTAAAAACATGGTTGTTAATAATGTCTGTACTCCATCCAACACAGCCACAGAGACATAGATTTCTTTTTCCCACCAAATGCTGCCCGAGCCCACCGAGTGAGATCAAACTGCAGCATCTGTAAGTTCAAAGACTATTCAGCTCATTGCGAGGCTGCGGTTGCCTTTGCATTGTTGAAGTGGATAGTGCAAGCCACAACGCAACCCTGCTGCGATCATCAATGCATTCCCACAAAACAAATACAAAAGATCTAGACTGTAATAGGCTGTTTGTCTGAGTGCACATCAAGCTGCTCTCTGGACAGATAGATCCGAGCACCATGGGCATGTTTTCCTTGACCAGCTAAAATGATTTCCTTGCTTTCAGTAGGATTGGCGGTGATGATTGTTTTTATTGACTCAGATGTTCCATTAGGCGAGCGGCTGCCTGTGGTAAATGGTTCCTGACAGCAGCTCAGAGCAGGCTGATGATGCCCCGTCACTAGACCTCACACCAGGGTTATTAACTGGCCGCCATTACTGCCGCAGCCCGATGCTCCGCTGACAGTGACACGTACATGGACAAAATGCAGCGGCGTCCTTCAGCTCCTCTGATGGAGCCTGCGTGAGAGCGCAGCATTGCAGATAAGGGCGATGGTGTTTGAGATTCAAAGGCGGTTCAGGGGAGGAAATGAACTGGGATCTGAGGAAACAAGATGGTGGAACGTGTTGAGCTTCCTGTTCCTGTTCTGACTGCAGACACAGGGCTCAGACTAGAGACTGAATTAAACACTTTGTATTTTTTTAAAATGTCCATTATGGGCGCTTCCGTTTTAAATTACTCTTATTTTGTGCAGGCTAAAATGAAAACTAAATCAGATTATAGCTGTGTGATGCTACATGTATGCTTGCTAGCATGTGATGGCTAGCATGACATCTTGGTGTCGCCATCTTTTAGGGTTTCTTCACTGCTGCAATCGCCATCATTTTTGTTTTGTTTTGTTTTTAAAAAGCATGAATACGAACCAGTTTGGAAAGGGATCTAAAGGATCTCTTAACACCTTACCCACACTGGAAGCGAGCAAGTGATTACCCTGTGACATCGCCTTGGACAGGATCCGACAGCAGCACAGTCACAAAAAAACAGGAACCAGCCGTCTTGCAGAGTGGGAGTATACTTATTTTGCACACTTTTTACATCTTTTTCCTCACAAAAAAATGAGTGAGCACCTATCTATGTTGAGTTACATTACCTGAATTTTAAATATTTGCATTTTCCACCCATGCCCTGTTTTTGTTCAGGTTGTTGTAACTTGTGTTGAAACATCATAGAGAGGTGGAATGCTCTCTCTGCTGCCAAGATAAGCCTGTCTTCGCCAACAACATGGTAACAACACAGAAATTCAGTACAGTTTCCAGCCAACAGCAGTGCCTTATAGGCTTGGTACATGGCAACATGTAGCTGAAACAGAGGCAAAGTGACCAATTAGCCCATTTTAAACCCTTTACCACCATTTTTTGTGGTTAAGGGTTCACCTGACCACCAGTTTCACTTGCTTGGGCATCTTCAATGAAGCTACTATTTATTTTCCTCCAGCCGCCCCTCCTTTTACTCGCTTGCATCATGTTCTGTTAGGAATAGGCGTCAGGTATTTTTACTCTTTCCTATTCAGTGACAGAAAATTCATGAAAAGGTCTGATTTGGTCTGATTGTATTGTGCAATTGGAACTGCATTATGTTCCCTATTGTGTGAGTTTTCTTGTAAGATGATTTAAATGGCTTCAGTCTAATATTGTAGTAATTGCTTTGCTCCACGCGGTCATGGTGTGTGTACCACGAGCAGGTGCAGTGGATAAAGAAACGCCAGGTCCTGCAAGAAGATTCTCACTCCGTTCAGGCTCATCCAATTATCTGCACGCTGTAAACTCAAGTAACAAGTGTAGTGGAAACCAGTTGTTACGTCCGCTGCCATTTCATGTCAGCTGTAAATCGCTGAATAGTGTATTTACCGGGATGTCACCTCACCCTGTCAGCTGAAGTCCACTTGAAAAAAAACATATATACAGGTGTAGTACAGTGAAAGATTGTGTATATAGTGCTGCTGTACACCCACACACCCACACACATACACACACACACACACACAGGTGTCAGCTCAGAAGTGCTGTCAATGCTCGCTCCACCTGTGTGTATGTCAGCCTCACTGCCTGTTGTACCAGATAGAGCCATGCTGTCACGCCGGTGTGATTAGAGCCCCCTTTTATAATCTCCCCTCCTCTCTGTCCTTCCTCCACACATCATTACAGCAAGTAATACAGCAGG